>JAAMXY010001638.1:15218-27586 GCA_019677205.1 Pinguiococcus pyrenoidosus
GTCCGAGGCCGGCCTTGCGCACAAGTCCAACGCCTGCGCCGCCAGCTCCGGCTCGAGCGAGCGCAGCTCGCGAAGCTCCACCAGCGCCGCCTCCGGGTCTCCACGGTCCAGAGCGGATTTCAGGTCGCTCTCCTGGTCCATGCTGTACACCATTCGGACCGATCCGGCGCGGCTTCGCTTGCTCAGCCGCGGTCTGGAGCGTCCGAATGTGCGGTGAAAGCTGCACGACTCCCTCCACAGACACAGCGTCAGCACCAAGAGGAGCGCAGGTCTCGTCCTCGCCATGGGACTCATCCTGCCCAAAGCGTGGCAACTTCCGGTCACGGGCACGCGAAGCTAAGGGTGTTCGGTCGCGAGAAACGAAGCTGTCGCGTCCGTTCACGGAACGGAAGGGCGCCAAAACAATCTGGGACGCGTCGCGTCGACCGCTGCGCTTCCGCAGCCGATGGAGAAGTGGAGCGAAGCAGCGCGCGCAAATCGAGCTGCGGTGCGCGCTCTGAGGTGGCGAAGCTGCGTGCAATATGGCGCCAAATTCGTTTGAACCGGGTGGACATTAAACTTCCAGGTCTTCCTATTTACGGAAAACACAGCTTATCAATACTCTGGTGATATGGCAGTCACTGCTGTACTTCGCATTCGCTAGTCGCAAATTTCTTTGTGATCGAAACTGCATTCATCCAATCCAGAATCTCGAGGCCTTAGATCTCCATTGCGTCCATGACACAGCTGCACAGGTCCTGACGTAGGATCCTGACAAGTCTTCCCAGGTCGCGGGAGCATCCCGTGGACGTGTTGATGCTTGGTAGGTCTGCAGGTGCCGTGTGCATAGACCATCTGACGGGGTAGAGACTCCGTCAGGAGCGGCGCTGAACAGGGTCTGTTGGTGTTGTCTTTGGGGGGGGGAAGGGGAGAGGAGAGGCGAGGAGAGGCGGGGGTTGTTGTTTGTGTGTTTCTTTTTTGTGTTTTCTTCTTTTTTCCCAAAGGACCGATTTTTGCTAATCCAGATCGTCACTAAACTGTGAAGCGCGGGCCTCTTGCGCCGCGTGCTCATCAGGATTCTCGCCATCAGCGCAGCTCTGGCTACTTCCGCCCAGCTCGGGGAGCTTCACAACTCCATCTGGACCCACGTCGCTGAGGTGGATTCTCACGCAGCCCGGCTCCTCCGCGCCACTCCCCTCAAAAATGTGTGAATACCGCCCGTTCCCATTCTGCGATGGAGGATGCTCGCCCACCACACTATCCCCATCTCCCACGCCAAAGAAACACCTGCCATCTTCTCTGCTCTTGGGTCCGTCTCCGTGCGCAGAGCCGGCTGGAGAGTTCAACTCGGAATGGGGGATCGGCGACATGCGCGCCGCCACTGGCGATCTCGCCTCTCGGGATGCTTTCGGTGATCGCATCCGCTCTTCTTGCTGCTCAGTCCTCGCCTTGATCTGCAGCTCAAGCAGCTTGTCGATCTGCGCGAGCACGTCCGGGACCTGGAACATGCAGGTGTGGTCCAGGCCATTCAGCAGGTTCGCCTGCAGAGGCGTTTCGGGGTCCAGGATTGCCACGTCCTCCAGTAGCCTCAGCGTCAGCTCCGTGGGCAGAGTCTCCGCGAAGGCGAAAGCCGCCTCGCTGGACAGAAAGGTCCCTTTCAAGGCCAACAGAGTCCGCGGGCCCGTCTCCGTGAGGAAGACCTCCTCCGCCGTGACCGCAAAGATCGGGACACGGCCCCCCATATACTCCAGGTAAGGCAAGAGATGCTCGAGCGACACGATGGTCGTGCCCTCCGTCGCGCTCCGCCGATGCTCCGGTGTAGCATGCGCCGCAGGCTCGTCGGGAGAGTGGGGTGCCCCACCTCGCGCGTCCGCGTGGCCGTGATTCTTCGCCGGCATATTGGAATCCCATTTTTCGTACTCGTCGAACTTGGATTTCAAATGCACATACTCTTCGGATCCTCGTCTCTCGTTGACAAGATCATCGTTGAACGTCTCGATCGCCTCAAAATTGGTGGTCTCTCGGTGCGCGAACTCGCCTGTGTCTTTGGCTTCGCAATGCAGAATCTCCGTCTGGTTCTTCTCTATCTCGACAAGCTCCTGGACGAAGCCATCCTCGTCTACCGTCGTGTAGTGCACGGTTCTTTGGTGCACGACAACCTCGCGCTTCCTCCACAGCGACCGCCCCGTAGCTTTGATCTGCAGCAGCCGCCGTCGGCGGTCATAGGGCACCATCGTCGTGACAGCGCTCGGGCCCAGGACCATGTCGCTGCTCCCGCCAGGAGCGAAGCCAAGGCTTTCGTACACGTCACTGTACATGCAATCGGGGACGACTTTTTCAACTGCGTCGCTGCCAGCAACGACTTCCACAGGCTCGTCGATGCTGGGGTCGTCAACTGGACGGTCCTGTCCCTTGTCCATGTACTCTATTTTTGCATCTAGGTTCTTCGGCGCAGCCGTGGCGGCAGCACTCTCCGTCTGGGATTTCGCCGGTGCTCCGAACGGCGGATCTCCGGCGGGAAACGGTGGCGTTTTGCCCTGCTCTTCCTTGCTGAGCGGTACGGGGGGGGCTTGTCCGGTCTCCAAAAAGAGCAAAAAGTCGTCGAAGAGCACGGAATCCACATGGTCCGGCACTAGAGCGTTCAAGAGCGGGTCTATCCACGGCGCCGAGTCCACGTCGATGGCCTTCCGGATGCCCTCTTTGGTGAGGACGGGTCGCCCGTCGGGGCCAGAAGTCCAGAACTTCGAAAACTGCTCGTCCACAGTCACATCGCGAGGCCTCGAATTGTACGCGCTGTGACGCAGGGAAACACCCGCATGAATCTCACTCTGCATGGGCGCTTAGTCGTGCATTCTCTCCGTAACTCACCGAATAATCAGCACTTTTCGTAGCCTCGGAAGAGACGAAGCGCCAGCGCCCATGGAGTTTCAGCTTCACAGGACGCTTCTCATGCTCCCACGACTGAGTCGGGCGTCACTCCACGCGATTCCCGTCGGAACAACGTGCCGCACCTGAGGTGAACCGCACTGCGGAGGGCTTTGTGGCGCTGAGATGCTTTGCCGAACTTTGAATTCTCGTGTCGCGCAACGATCCGTTATGAGTATCGATCCTGGTCACCGTTCCGAGATGGCAGAGCGCGTGCTGCTCAGCTGATACGCGATGACGCTCGAAGGGACGCATCTGCTTCTCGTTCTGCTACACTGGTTTCCCGCTGGAACCTGGTTCAAAAGTCTGCGCGTCCCAAGGCGCGTTGATCGTGGGCAGTGACCGTGCGACACGAAGCGGCCGAGGCTGTGGCGGAGGTCGTGACGATCTGGGCACAAACATCAGCGGCAGCTTCGATTGTAGTCGCTAGCGTTTAGCTGGCTTAAGGAGAGACCGCCAGGTCCGAGGACCAGTGGACGCCTAGGGAGCCGGACCTGATCGGCGTGGGGAGCGTCCTGCTTGCGATGCTGCCCTCTGTTCGACTCTTCTCGGTGGTCTGGTTGGTGCTGGGGGCGGAGTCGCTGCGGAACAAGGCTCAAAGCAACTGGCGCCGCAAGGCGCGTCTGCAGTCCAGCAGCGGCCGGTCGATCGAGGAGCGCTTAGATGCCTTGGAGAGGGAGAACGCGCTGCTCAGGAGCGAGATTGCGAGCATTAAGAAACTGAGCAGCTTCACTCTAGTTGCGCTGGGGGATCTGCACCTCGACCCCGAGAACATGGGCGGTCACCTCAGCGCCCGCGAGCAGATCGTGCAGGCGCTCGACTCCGATCAGGCCGTGGTCGTGAGCGTCGGGGACTTGGGCGACAAGCACGAGGGCATGAAGTACCCGGATGGCACCGTGGGACAAGCGGGATGCACCTCGTGCTTTCATCACGCTCGCGACTACCTGGAGGGCTTCGGGATGCCCTTCGAGGTGATCGCGGGCAACCACGACCTGGAGGCCATGACGGAGTTTCAGACGGACGAGGAGAACCTAGCCGCGTGGATGACGGCTTTCTCCAAGTCCGAACCGTACTTCCGCAGGGAAATTGCGCACAAGACGATCATCCTTGGCCTCAGCACAACGCGGTTCCGGGACGCGCCGCTGTCGTCCCATGAGGTGCACATCGACGACATACAGCTCGCCTGGTTCGAGAAGCAGCTCAGGGCCCACCCTGCAAGTGACGGGTGGAAGGTGCTGGTCTTCACTCACGCTCCCCCCATGGGCAGCGGAGTCCGTGCTTTGCAGCGAGTCCACATCAAGGTGCGCCTTCCTTCTGCGCAATGCGGAGACATCTTTGCTATCAAGGCTCCACGCCTCTTTTTTTTCTTCGCATAAATTTTCTTTGCTGACCTCCGATTCCGTTTCTTCTTTTTGGTTGTTTAACGCCATATCTCGGGCGTGCTCGTATGCGGCGCCATTTCCCTCTGCATCGATCGATGCCTTAGAACGGATGCGCATGGCTGAACCATACGAGCGACGTCAAGCGCAGGCGCATTTTTCTTCGACTTGTGCAGGAGCATTCGTGTGTCAAGGCGTGGTTTGCGGGGCACTTTCACCTCTCCCACGACTATCACGACTCGCTGGGTTGGGGACTGGGTTCCACGTCAGATCTGGGGGGTGCAGGGCAGAATGGAGACTCAACGAAGCAGGGGCAAGAGAGATTGGAGTCGTTGTCTGCCGGTCAGCTGGGGTCGCAATGCCTCTTTGTGCAGCTGGGCGTCATCGGGGAGAGCAGCCAGAGGGATGGCATGCGGCAGACGCGGATCATCCGCGGAGACGACAAGAGCATGGAGCTGTGGACCGTCAACCACCACGAGGGCGGCCGCCTCCGACACGACGCTACGCTATTCTACAGTGACATGGATGACAACGTGCCCCAACTGATTCGACATGCGATCGACGAAGAGATCCGGCCGGGCGGGAAGAAGTGGTTCTCCGCTCGAACGCCCCGCACCGACGATGGATGCTACCTGGAGATCGCGGATGAGCCGGACGTCCGCGTGCACGAGTTTGCCTCCGAGCCATCCGAAGGACTCGCGCCGAGTCCCACGCCCGCGGGCAGCCCCGAGAAGGTCTGCTGGTGGCACATGGCGGACGGCAAGGTACTGGGCGTTCACGACAACATGCTGATCGAGTATGACAACGAGTGCCTGGCGCCCATCGGTGTGGTGGTGGAAGACCTGGGAAGTCAAGAGGTTGTCGTGGTTGGCGGCGGCGAGGCGGTGATTCTGGTGCAGCCGAACGCCGCCGGCTACTCGGTGCTGCATCCCAACGAGGACGGATCCTACTGGCGAAAGTTCCAGAAGAACAAACTGTATCGGACGCAGGCGAAGATGCGGGAGAGGCTGGCGAAGAACTGGTGGGACCTGCAGCAGGCGGAGGTGTCCTACAAGTTTGATGCCGAGGCCAAGGTGGATTGATTGAATGAACGAAAGGCACCGATTGTCGAGTGCACATCTTCCCTATCGAGGGAACGCCGCACTTCTCCGCACGGACATCTCGGTGGGCAGCACCACCGCGCCCTTGGGCTCAATTCACACCAAGCGTACTCACATGATTCGGGATATCGTCCTCAAGATATAGTGCAGTCCTTCCTCTGCTGCCGATTCTTGCTCGCGCTACCGGAGAGGCGGAAGGACATGCCGTGTTCGCTCTGCCAGCTCCTCAATATCCTCAGCTTCTTCCCACTCTTCTTCGGAGTTCCGTCTTCGGCACCGAAGCCATCTCCCCCTTTGGTGTCCGGCCCTTTGCTGGACTTTGGCCACGCCCGTCCAACCATCGGCAGTGCCTTGGACTCGGACGCGCTGGAAAAATCCGACTTGCTCGTCAAGCCCTTGTGTCGCACGGGCGCCGGGAAGGTCGAGTCCGGCACGACGTCATCCACGTCCTGGGTCCGCCGCGACCTCTCCGAGGTCCTTCTCGCGAGGCTGCTGAGATCGCTCTCGGTGTCCACCAGCTCGGCCTCCGGGCGGAAGAGCCCCTTGAGGGACACGTCGGCCTCGAGCGCGAGGTCGTACAGAACTTCCCGGTGGACATCCAGCAGGCCGCGGAGCTCCTTCTCGGAGGCCTTCCCGCTCTTGAAGGCTTGCTCCAACACGGGATACCGATCTGCTAATCTCTGCCTGTCCGCGTCGCTCTCTACGTGGTTTCCCAAAAACTCGATCACCCGCGCCAGCAGCTTGTCTTCATCGATGTGGACCGTGTAGAGCGGGTTGCCGCCGTCCTTTGGCTCGGCCGCCTCCACTGGCGTCGCTTGCTTGACGGTGCGCTCCGTGATGAAGAGGTCCAGATCCTCGACCAGGCTCACAAGCTTGGCGGGGTGCTGTCGGTAGACATCTCCAAAGGTGTCTCTGTCGAGGATCTGTCCGTCGGAGAAGTGCGCGCGCAGGAACTCCTTCTGCGAGGGCAGCGCCAGCTCCACCTGCTTCCTGGGCAGCTTGGCCGTCGCGTAGCTGCTGGGCGCGGCGCCCGGGAGCTGCTCGCGGCAGACGATGTCCCAGATGCGCTCCACCGTGAAGGCCAGCTTGTCCGCGACGCGGAGCGCGAGGTTCTCGTCCAGACTGACGCGCTCTCTTGGAGAGAGCAGGTCGCGCGGCACGCTCACCTTGCGCTGCAGGCGGCGCAGCTGCGTGGACGCGCACAGGCGGAACAGCCCGGGGAGGGCCGTGTCTTGTTGCGAAATGCTGTCCAAGGTCTTTCGGGGACGGACAGGCCGCCACCGAAGTTGCGGGGCTCCACCCGCCACGGCGCTCCAACGCCGCTGCCGGCGTAGCGAGATCGAGGCCGGACCCTCGCGCCGAGCTCTGCGACGCGGAAAACCCGTGAGCGGCGCCTGCGAAGCCCGCGTTCCGCTCCGCAACTTTAGCGGAGCCCCAGCTCAAAAAGCACAACCTGGGCGGGACGGAGCGCGAGAGGCAAGTTCGCGTAGCCCAAAGCTCCCAAGCGGGCTTTCCGGAAGGCCCACTGAGAGGGCTGGGCGCGGAAACGCCACAGGAAACTCCAAGGCTAGGCCGGGCGTGTACGGGGCGAGTAATGATGGGGGAAACGGCGGTTCGCGGGTGCAAAGCTGTGGATTGGATGGAGTTGGGCAGCGCTTGTCGCAAGGTCTAACGGCAAAACGGGAACCTTCGCAATGTTATGCAAGATAAGAAGCACTGCCTGACAACGCGAATGCTAATCATGCCAATCAGGGAAGCGATACTGGTTATGATTGGCTGAGAGGACTGTCAAGCTGGCAACCGGCGTCGGACGGGAGACCGGAGCAACGTACTGGTCTCCGTGCCTCGGCGCTAGAGACCGTCGAACTTGCGGGAAAAAAAAAAAAAAAGCTGTGGTAAACATCAGATATCAGCGTTCTGGGCGCTAGCTAGAGAGAGGACTTTCGTCAATGGCGCAGTTGCTTCGCTCGCTCAGAGCATCCTCGTCTCCATTTTCGTAGGCAGCAGCGAAGACGTGCGTGCGTCAAGTCAACCCGCACGCACACACAGCCACCCACCGCCCCTCGCTGCCTCACCCGCGTGCTGTGGTAGCTGTGCGGCCCGCCGGCTGACTGCCTGGCGCGCGCGCGCGCATCATGCATGATCATGATGGCTCTGCGCCTGCGGCCTGCCTGGCCGGGACTGCTACCGCCGGGCCCGCCCCTGCCTGGCTGCCTGCTTCTTCCAGCCACCAGGCAGTCCAGGAAGGGCGTGGAGCGACTGCGTGGTAACCAAATGAAGTGTCCTTACGAAGATGCACGAGCGAATTCCCTGCATCAACCTCGCTCCCTTGTGTGGCGAACGAGCGCCGGAAGACCAAGACCATCACGACAAGCAACAAAAACTCTGTCCGGTGATCTCTGTCTGCGGGACGAGGCGCCGAGCTGCGAACCTCAACCTTCCGCACGAACATCAACAAAGGTAGGGATTCGGAAGTCGCAACTTCTAGCCGCATCGAAGCACATCAGAACCGAATGGGCCAATCCGGAAAGGGGACCTCGCAAGTTCACAACCGTGGAAGCTGGCGCGCACCAATCCTTGGCGTGTGAAAGATATGCGCGGTGAGTTTGGCAGTCCTATGGCCGCCAAAGGGCAACATGACAAGGACCAACGCACGCGTCGCGCTTTCCGAATCGTTTCGCTCCCCGTTGCTGGCGCGTCCCACAGCGGCGGCGGGACGAGGTTCCCATTTGAAGCGCCGGAATGATTGGCCACCAGCGCAGCGCTTGGTTACACGCATGGCGTACCTTCCCCGGCGCCTTATCCACGCGTGCCACAGGTCCGCGAACGCCCGGCTGGACCAATCAGCGACACCTACTGGCCCGCGGGGATCGTCCCGTCCTCGATTGGCTCGCTCCGGATGATTCATTTGAATCATTGGCGTATTTTTTTGCTCACGCTAAAGATCCGCCAACGTTGCTCCAAATTTCCGAGCCTTGCGGTCCCCGTAGCAGGCCTGCGTAAGGGTTTCGGGCATACGATAGCATGCAGTGTCTGTCCTGATTCCGTCCACGTCCGCAGCGAGGTCGGGGAGCAAGGGCATTGCAGGCGGGGTGAATGACGAGTTCCAGACCACGGCGCACTGGTAGACCCGACATCTGACGGTGCCTTTGACGACTTTTGGTCCACCGTTTCCGGCCTCGTTCCGTCTCGGGGCCCTCACGAAGAAGAAGAAGAGAGTAGCGGCGAAAGCGAGATCCGAAGCCGCGGCGCGCGTGAAGGATTCGCCGGGTTTGAACTGCCTCGCTCGACAGCTTCCAAGGCCTCCCCTCGCGCCACCCAGCTCGCGCCGCGCACTTGCGACCCCGGGGCCCTCGTGAGCCCTCTCCCGCCTTCGGCGAGAGAGCGCGTCACCGACCTCCGGCGGGTGGCGAAAGGGGCGGCGCAGAGCCTTCGAGCCCAGCGTTCGCCGGCTTCGTCCGACATCGGCCTGGGGCGCCCCTTGGCGCGCTCCGCGCTCCTGCTACCGCCGACAGAAACCGCGCAGACGGTCTCAGTGATCGCTTGGCGTGCCGACGATCCGGTGGCCGCCGCAAGCGCAGCTCAGCGCTCGGAGCCCGCGGTGGGGCGAAGGCCCCACGAAATTCGGACGAGGGCGGCGACGTACGAAGCCTTTGGATCCTTGCAGCTTCACCCCCGGGCTCTCGGGCGCCTCGCGACTGCTTCGCGAGCGAGTGGAGCCGATGTCTGAGGACTCGCCGGCCGCGCAGAACTACTTTGCGGGCTCTGGGAATGGCTGGGTCGGATGGTTCCCCGAAAGCTGGCGCAAGAGCGGCTTGGCCAGCGGCGGCGGCCGAAAGCTCGTGCTCGTCGTCTCATCCACCTACACCGAGTGCTCCAAACTGATGCAGCACCTGGCAGTGGTCCAGGGAAGGCTGCAAAAGACCGACACCTCCGGCGTGAACATTGGCTTCCTCGGATGCGAGACGGTCGACAACGCCAAGAGGTACGTGAAGCCTACTTGAACGGAAGGTGCGCGCGGCATCCACGCGAACTGATCTCCACCTATCCCTCCCCGGCAGCCTTGCGAAGTCCCTTGCGATGAGGAACATCTTCATCAGCCTCATTCTCATTGACCTCAACACGAAAGTTGGTTCCGACCTTGCCGGCTGGATCAAGCGGGAGGTCGCCGGTCCCAGCACGGTGCTGAAGAAAGACGTTTCGATCGTGCTGGTCACCAGCGCCGACGGTAGGTTGAAGAAGATTGGAGCCGTGCTGTGCTGCCTCGCCACTAACCTATGTCGTCCGCGGAACGCAGATTGGCGAGCCGGCGGCGAACCGACGCACCTGTTTTGCGCAGCGTTCACGCGGCCCCTGTCGTTCCAGAACATGATCCGCATCCTGACCAGATGGGAGCTCTCGGGACAGTCCCAGGAAGAAGCAGCAAGGAAGGAAGCAGAGAAAAGTGACCTGATGGCGAACAAGGGACTCGCCGTCGCCGCTCCTCCCACCGCCTCGGGAGAGTTCACGAGCAACGGGACGGACGACCAACGTTTGCGAGGGCAACGGCAGAGTCCTGCAGCGCAATTTCAGGAGGCATCCGCGAAGCGTGCTTTGCAGCCTCAGCCTTCGCAGGGGAGCGCTCGACTCTCGGGGCAGGAGCCGCAGCAGCCGCTGCGAAGGGAAAGCACGGTCACACCGCTGCAGGAGCTGCCACAGAGTCTGTCAATCGATCTCCCGCCAGCAGTGCAGATGATACGCAATCAAGGGGCGAATGTGCGAGGGATGTATCCCAACCTTCAGCTCCAGCAGCAACGACGTCGGAGGCTCTCGGCGCAGCAAAGTGCGGCATCATCGTCGCACTCTGCGGGGCAAGTTGCTGCAATGCAGGCGGCTGCCGCCCGGGCGAAAGCGACCTTCCAGAACGTCCATTCGGTGCCCAGCAGCGGAAATGGTGGTGGGCAAGGGACAGCGCCTACCGACAAGCCGCAGTCGCAGTCGCAGTCGCAGTCGCAGTCGCAGTCGCAGCCGCAGCCGCAGTCGCAGCCGCAGCCGCAGCCGCAGCCGCAGCCGCAGATTCCCAACGCGGTACCGAAGCTAGGCGAGGCTGCTGCAGGAGGCCTTGCCGACATCGGCGAGTACCTGAGCCACAAGAACAAGATAGAGGCCCTCCTGCTGAAGCACCGACAGGCCCTTGCAGAGGCGGAAGGGCGATTAAAGCAAATGCAAAGCAGCGGCAATGCCCCCGGGTTCCCCGTTGGCAATGCCGCGGTTCCACAGGGGCAACCGAGCGATCCTTTGACAGCGGCGAGATTGGAGATCCACCGCAAGAAGGAGCAGCTGAGCCAACTGGAGTGGTACAAGCAGAATGTGGAGGACGAGATGAGTACACTGCAGACAGTGGGACAGCCTCTGCCAGGTGCCGCCGCTGGCGCTGCCACTGGGGTGGCGTTTCCTCAGGACCCGCGAGCGCAGGGCCCTGGCTTGCAGTTGGCTGGCAATGCGATGGGAATGGGGAACGCAGGTGTGCTGAATCTGCCCTTTCCCCAGTTTGCGCCTCGGAAGCCTACTTACAACGCTGGGAGAATGGCCTCTGCAAACCCGGTGGTCTCGGGACCAATGACCACTACCATCGGCGGATACGACGCATCTGGACGATCTGCTGCTCCGTCGCAGTTTCAAATGAATCCTGGCATGTACAATTCTCAGTCGGCAGGGCCGCAAGCGCTAGCGATGAACCAAGGAAGCCCGAGCGCCGGGATGCTGAGCTATCCTGCTGCGTCCGCCCTGCAGGCTCCAATTCCCGGTCAGGGGTATGGTACGCCTCCCGTGGGCACTGTGGATCAGCGTGCGGCGCAAGGCCCCGCATCCTTCCAGCCGCAGCAGCCGCAGCGACAGCAACCGCAACAACAGCGGCAGCAGCAACAGCAGCAGCACCAGCGGCAGCAGCAACAGTTGCAGCAACAGCACCAGCAGCAGCAGCAACAGTTGCAGCAACAGCAGCAACAGCAGCAGCAACAGTTGCAGCAACAGCAACAGCAGCAAAACGTTCTGATGGAGCAACGGCACAGCGGGCAGAAGCCGTTTCACTCCTTCAAGCCGGGGTCCGGTACGGATAGCAAGGCATTTTCGCGCCGGTCCTCGGACGCACGACAAGGCCATTTGGGGGGCTATGATACGCAAGAAGGCGTTCAAGACCTGAAACGTGGGCAGAATACAGGCGCTCAGGCCGCGAAAGCTGAAGCTCTGGGAAGCACTCCTGCCCCAAGCACTCCGAGGAAGCGATCCAAGAGCAATGGTGTGTCAAGGGCAAATGATCGATTCAGCTTGGGGAGCTTCGACGACTCTCAGGTTGGTCGTCGCCGCTGCGGCTCGCGAGCAGCAGAGTCGCGATCTTCTGCGATGGGGTCGCGGACGTCCAGCATGTCGAGCTTGACCGCCTTGGCGAGGGAGCCTGGGCAAGACATCGGTTTTGGAATGGCACCCGGAATGGATTTTGACGAGATTGGGATGCCAATTGGCTGCCCCTCGCCTCTGCGATTGCGCGGCCAATTCGAGACGAGCAGCAATCGTGGGGATGACGACCAGGGATCGATTGGGTCCGCGGCGCCTTATCTTTTCTCTGCCCTTGGCCAGTCCCCTTCGCTCGACTCGCTGGACGGCATGGACTTCTGGGGTGATGTCGCCAGCATCCCAAGTCCCGGACCATTTGACTTGAGCGGAGCGCTGTCCGATGCGAGCGCTTCGGGACTTCAAGCGAAACGGCAGCTGTCCGATGCGGACCGGGGCCTGAAGAGCGAAACAGAATCGCTGGCCGACCGACTTGCCCAGCACGGTGGAAGCTCCACAAACGAGCCTTACCAAATCGGGCGCTCCTTGCCCGCGTCATTAAAATCCGAGTCTGCTTTTTCGCAAGGCGACACAGGGGACGCGCCCCCACGTACGTCGCGACGAAGTCGAAAGCGCAAGAAGAAGGGATGATCTAGGGGAAGTGTGTGTGTGTGTG
>JAAMXY010001643.1:0-46924 GCA_019677205.1 Pinguiococcus pyrenoidosus
TCCTTCTCGAGCCTGTCCAGCTTGACCCTGCTCCTCTTGGTTGCTCGGCGCCCGACCTCTCCTCCGCGAGTCAGCTTGGCAGACCGCCGCAATCCAGGTTGGACAGCGCGTAGTACCCAAAGAAGCCGTTCCATAGTGTGTAGAAGGGATTCGCGACCGAGAGGCGCAGAAGCTCG
Source organism: Pinguiococcus pyrenoidosus (assembly GCA_019677205.1). NCBI lineage: Eukaryota > Pinguiophyceae > Pinguiochrysidales > Pinguiochrysidaceae > Pinguiococcus > Pinguiococcus pyrenoidosus. The sequence goes on from JAAMXY010001643.1 coordinate 177, forward strand.
AACGGTTTGCCCAGAGCCATACGCATCAGGCCGCCGACACCTCGCTCCTGGATCACTATTGCCTGGCACACGATAAGCTTTAAGACCTACAAAGCAATTCTAGCTCCACGTCATAATCCGCGGACCAGCAAGCGCAGCACTCGAAGGGGAATAAGAACGGCGTGTCACCTCTATGCTCGCCACGGCGGTGCTCGAGCACTAAATCGGCCCATCCGCAATGCGAGAGATCCGCCTTAACTCACTAACGCCGTGATGATCTGCAGAATCAGCGCCACCAGCGCCAACGTGCGCCGCCGCGAACTCGCAGTCTCTCTAACCATCCTGCCCACGCCACGAAGCTCGTGCACCATACGCACGGCGCCGCGTAGTTGCGGCGCTACCAGCTCGGGATTCTTTTGGGTCGTGGAAACGGCAAGGGCAGATGTGGTGCCATCCAAAAGGCTTTCTAAGGGCCTCGGTCGTATTCAAAGTATGTTTCGATGCTGACCACCCGAAGCGATCCGGAGATCCGTCTGTCATGGCAGCGCCACAAGGCGCCGAGACCGCACGTTCATCAGCGTGCTGACGCGGAGAGCTCGAGTGGTGCGCACGGCTTGGCGAGCGCTTTTTGGGAGCGCCGCGATGATTCAGAGCTTGTTCATGGTGGCGAGCTCCGGCGAGATTGTGATCGAGAAGCACTGGCGAGAAGTGACTCCCAGGAGCGTGTGCGACTTCTTCTGGGACGAGGCGAACTTGCACGAAGATCGCCGCAATGTGCCGCCCATCCTGTTCACGGGCGATGTGTACCTGATCAGCGTTCTGCGAGGCGATCTCTTCCTCATCGCCACGGTCAAGGAAGAGTACCCGCCGCTTTTGGTCATCGAGTTCCTACACCGCGTTGCGGACATCATTCACGACTACTTCGGCTCGGTCGAGGAGAACACGCTCAAGGAGAACTTTAGCACCGTCTACCAGCTGCTCGAGGAGATGATGGACAATGGTTTCCCGCTCACGACGGAACCCAACGCTTTGAAGGCGATGATCCGCCCGCCGTCGATGATCAGCAAGATTGCCGAGGCCACCATCGGGGCGAGTGGCGTGAGCGAGACGCTTCCGGAAGGCACTGTGAGCAACATGCCCTGGAGGAAGACGGGCGTCCGATACTCCCAGAATGAGATCTACGTCGACATCATCGAGGAGGTCGACGCCATCGTGGACGTGAACGGGCAGGTGGTGAGCAGCGAGGTCACCGGTCTTGTTCACTGCAATTCCATGCTCTCTGGACTGCCGGATCTGACGCTTGCCTTCGTCGATCCGGACGTCATCGACGACTGCAGCTTCCACCCGTGCGTTCGATACAACCGATACGACCGCGATCGCGTCGTGTCCTTCGTGCCTCCCGACGGCATGTTTGAGCTGATGTGCTATCGAGTGCGCACCCACACGCACGTGGCTCCTCCCCTCTATGCCACGCCGCAGCTTTCGTACGAGATCGGACCCGCGGGAACCGTGGTTGCGGGCCGCGTCTCGCTGCTGATCGGGTCCAAGCCGTCCAGTTCGCTGAAGATTCCGCCCCGGAAGGGGCCCATCGCTGTGGAGGAGGTTGTGATCACGATGCCGTTCCCGAAGAGCGTGAGGACGGCCAATCTTTCTGCTTCCCACGGCACCATTCTGTACGACGAAGCGACGAAGGTGGCGAGGTGGAACCTTGGTACCTTGCCGCGGGATGGACAGGCACAGTGCACGGGGTCGTTGGTCATGTCGGGTCCTCGGCCAGAGGAAAGCCCGCCCATAGAGGTTTTCTGGAAGGTACCCAACGCCACCATAAGTGGAGTGGCAGTTGCGTCTCTTCAGCTGGTCAGTGAGACGTATCGACCGTACAAAGGGGTGCGGACGCTGACCCGAGCGGGAAGATATCACGTAAGAACTTCTTAGAAGAGAACGCCGCTCTATGCATCACCGCCTTGTTCTAGCTAGTCTTTCAACGCCTCATCTTCAAGCCTGCTCCGCCGGCGTCCACCTTTGGATGACAATGACCAGAAACTCCTCATCACGAGCAACGACGACCTCCTGTTTCTTGCACCGAATGCGTAGGTATTCAAGATTGTCCCGTGGATTCATGTCCCGAACAACTCCTCCCGCCTTCGCTGCAAGTCTCCGCATTGCCACTTTGGGGGGAGGCGCTCGAGTTAGGACAAGCTGCGGCCGCATCCAATAGGAGAAAGCAGACGGCCCTGGTACCTAGATAGCTCTCGGCTTGCTCCGGCGTCATCGTCGGAAATCGCCTGAGGACCGTCCCCTCGGCATTGCAGATGACATATCTGACGCCAAGGAAGCAGCGTGAGTCAGACGAAGGATTGGAGGACGATCCTCACTCAGCTTACCCAATGACTCCTGGCTTGGTCTTGATCCGTTCGAGCGTTTCTTCGACGTCAGACTAGACGGAAAGCGGGAAGACCAGCAAGTCGTCAGGCCATTTGCCCTCAAGATCAGCCCCGCGACGCCGCAGTTTGAATTTGAGCGCCTTTCGACCACTTTCAAAGGTCCGGCCACCACCCTCTTCTTCCTTCCGACTGCACACCTACCATTCTGCAAGCGTCTGGGCTCCTCCTCTCCTATGAACTGCACGTTGTGCCGATCCAAGAAGCGTAGCTTGATGTTTGGGAGCCTGTGCGGCAGGTCTGAGACCAAGTTCCAAGCTTCTGGCTGGGCCAGGGCAACTCCTTGCTGCAAAGGAAGCTTCGGAGAGCCACGATGCCGCGCTACTCTATGTGCACACAACAACCGAGTGGCCCCACAGTGCCGCCAAGCCAAATGTTCTCCCTGAGGTCCCCCACCCCCACGACGGTTTCGTTCTCTTGGCTCACACGTTGTTTTCGATCCTGAGCACCATATCGATCACGAGCCGAGGCCGAAGAAAGTTGAGTTGGCCAATCAGCTCGGAGCACGGACTCGCGCGCCTACCGTTTGTCCGTTTAAGCGCCTCTCGATTTGATCGACGCGCAGCGCGCTTCTTGGGGGCGTTTCCCGCTCCATAAGACGTCGCTTCACTTCGTGCAGCTCTCCCCGCGCGGGGAGGCCTTGAGCGATGCAGGACGAAAATTTCAAAACTGCGCTACAAGATGCGGCGCCCGAAGGGTGCGCACGCCGCAGAGCGCCGCTTGCCGTCGTGACGAACGGCCAGCTGCGTCCGGCCGGGGTTGATGACCTCGCTGGTGCTTTGAAGCCCGTCTCAAAGTCGAACGAGCCGCGGCAGAAAGGACCTGAAGAAGTCACCGACGCAGCATCGTCAGCATCTGGCCAAACCGGTTGCACAGGCAATACTGGCAAAAGTCACTCGGACAAGTCACCTCGCAGCGCCTCCAAGCAGGAAGCTACTACCTCACAGCCAGCTCGCCCAGAAAGTATAAGCAGCGACGTTGATCAGAGATGCGTGGACCTAGAAGCGATTGTTGCGGGAATCAAGCAGAACCTGCGACTGGCACGGGAAGACGTTTCCGCCTTGACAGACAAGCGCGTCAAGAAGGACGAGAGCTCAACAGCGGCTGGCGGGAAAGAACCGCAGCATGTGAGTGTATGCAGCAAAGGCCCAGAAACGCAGAAAGGCGGCAAGAGGAAAGGCGACAAAGACTTGACGAGAACGCATGGCGGCGGCCCTTGTGTGGTTGAAAGTGATCGCGGTCCGTCTGCAGCTGGACGTCCGATGACACCCAAGGAGGAGGACGACCAGTTCGACGGACGAAAGCTGAGGACCTGGAAGAAAGAGCTTCTTGCGTGGCGACTGCTTCAAGAAGAGCACGAAACGCGAAGCAAAGTGAGAGTTCGACGGAGGACCGCAAGCTTGGCCTACGAGCCACCGGCTCGGACAGCGCCGGAGCCTGTGACGCGATGCAAGGCCACAATGGCAGAGACTGAGACTGCTTTCCCAAGGCGCCCCATAGGTCCAGCCTCGATAGGCATCTCCCCAGCATTGCGGCAGAGATTGAACACGTGGAAGGAGCGATACGGACGAAGGCAGGGTGACGACGCTGGGCAGACCAGCTCCTTCTCGATCTCCACAGAAAGCTAAGACTGCTTCTTATCTTGCTGGAAGCGCTACGTGTGAACTACCTGCCAGCTGGCCTACCCAAGCCAGCAAGTTCGGGTCCGTAAATCCCGCGTACAGCATGCTGCTGCCTGCATGCGATCCGACTGCTTCTGCGCCATTCGGCGGCCCTCCGGCGTCCTGGACAATTTCCGCTTCTGCAGAACTCGCAAAGGTGATCTCATCAGCAGAGTGTACATCTACCCCATTGTCCACGCCGTCGGCAGCTGAGTGGCATACGGCCAACGGCGGGAACTCTCGACTTGCATTCTGAGGCTTCGCCGGCGCCGTCGGCGTCCGCATTACTTCTGACCGTGAATTCACCATGACGATCGCATCCTTTGGCACCCCCACCGATCGGTACGCACGTGTATCGGTCACGGAATTTCCAAGACCGGCAACGAAAAGGCGCGATCCCTGAGGCTAAGTGGCGTTCCGTCAGACGTGTGCCGTGGGCACGCGTGGATCGTCCAATCTGAAATGATTCGTACCTTCATCATCCTCCTCCCTGCCTTTCTAAAGACGCTGGCCACGTTCTGCAGAGTGTGCGACTTTCCTTGGTCCGCTGAATGAGTAATCAACTCGGCGTACAACACGTTGAAGGTGCTCTCCGGACTGCACATGATGGGGCCTTGCGGCATTCCCGTCTTCGGAAGGTGAACTGCCTTGCCGGGCTTCTCCTTGCTACTTGCTCGGACGTCCACCTCGGCGATGCCACGCAGCAAGCGGCGGGTAGTCTCCTGCGAAAATGATGCGCTGAAACGTCAGTACTTCGTCATTTGCTTGCCACGTCGGTTGAGCAGCGCATAGCCCTGTAGCGCTCCTACCATGATGCTAATCGGCCGACTAGTGAGGTACAAGACATGCAGACCCTGGTCTGAGCCCCCCTGGCTGGTTGCTGCTCTCGACTCTGCATGGTCTTTGCGCGGGTTCACCGCAGTCTGTAGAAGATTCGCTATGCCGCTGTGCGTGTAATCAAAACTCTCCTCATTCATGGCATTCTGGATCAGGCCCATCACATTGCTTCTCGTGATGGTGCCATCGATGTCACACAGCAGAATCCGAGCGTTGATCGGCCACAAGAAGATCTTGGCCTCGACGATGAACTCCACGTCGCTGTACATCGACGGCACGCTGAAAATGACGTCGTTCTGACCCTACGGACGTCACCGAGGTCTCGTCAGCTGGCCCAAAGCTTCCACGACACCTAGCACTGTCGTACCGGTCGCAACGCCAACGCCTCCAGGAAACTGGAAGGCGGCTCCCGCGATCCGTCGGAGAACTCGCACCAGCCTGTTGCCGAGTCCATCTGCAACATGGCCACCGTTGCGCCATCGAGGCACAGCTCCCCATTCACCTGGACGCTCACGGGTATCAGAGCCCCCCCCTCCGCAGTTGTGGAAGGGTCTCGCTGCTCAAGCGCCTCCGCGGGAGCGCGAGCCTGGCCAACGCCGCCAGCTCGGGGCGGCGAGAAGAAAGAGAAGATCCGGCAAAGAGCCCTGCCCATCGGGGCCTCCGGCCAGAAGCGCAGCAAGAGCGGAGAGGCCACGACCTTGCCGCCGGAATCCATGGCCTCGCCATCGAAGCTCGACCTCTCCGCGTCCGCCCGCACGGCGATCACGTCCATCGCGTAGCCGGATTGGCGTTGACACCGCGGAGCGCCCAAGACGCCTTTCATGGCCATCGAGCTGGGCGCAACTTCGGCCCTCATGCTGCCACTACCAATACCTCTCTCACAAGTTCTCCGCAGGAAATAAAAAGGTTTTTTTACCGCCCAAAATTCCCGAGAAGCGCCTTCGAAGGGCCCAAAAGCGGGAAAAACGTGGAAGTACCGCACACGTGAGGTACACGCGGTTTTGGAGGATTGCGATGTAGCGTTTCAGAAAGGAAACGGTAGAGTACGAGGACGAATCCGGGCAAAAGGCGCCGTTTTGAGGTTCGGAACGCGCTTCTGGACGCGTAGAGTAGCATGGGAGGGTCTCAGAGCGCTTCCAAAGGCACCGCGCCGAGCGGCTCGTTTGCGGTGGAGGTGACGCCGGCGCTCGCGGAGCAGATCATGAATGTGGAGGCCAACCGACGAGCAAAAGTGGAGCAGGAGGCGGCAAAGAGAGACGAAGAGCTGCAGATGATCGAAGCGCTACTGGTCGAAAAGCAGAACATGGCCGTGGCAGCGCTCGCAGCGGAGCAAGAGGCCATGCAAATGGCTCGGAAGCAGATGGAGGCGCTGAAGGACACAATTCGGAGGGTGAAGGAGCAACGACAGAAGGAGTGCGCAGCACTTTAGGCCAGAGGGAAAGCGTCTCCTAAACAAGATGCTTGGACGCGCCTTAAGCGCAGAGTGACATTTTCCGCCGCGGCGCTCTGCGGTACGACGATCCTCTTGTCTGAACTGACTGAATCCAAGTGAAGGTAGTCCGTGATGCCGAGTTGGGAAGCCACGTGTCAAAGACATGCCGAGTTTCGGGAGGAAAAGGAAATTGAAAGTGGGCGAATTAATCAGCCTCCCTTGGAAGAGAGGCCTCTAAGAAAATCGGGGACAAAATCTCACACTGCTGCACTCCGCTTGGATTCCGTGCTATCCGGCTATCAAAACCTCTCTCCAAGCGACGAATTATCAACAAGTACGGATCCCGCGAGTGGCAGTGAAATCGACATCTTCTGACAACTACACATGAGAAGATCTTCACTCCTACCAACGTCCAGATGATAGACCATTCTCAAAAAGGGTTCGGAGCTCTCTAGCTCCCTTCACAAGGGGTTCTTCATGTCTCTCGGGTTTCGATAAAACTGGTGTCCACAATCGGCGAACCTCTCTAATAAAACACTCTGCGTTGCGGTACCCTCGCGTCTCAAGTCGGATTCGCAGGGTGGTGAGGTCGCCTCGACCTGACTTTGCAGAAGGCTCGACGAACATGAAAGCGGCGTCTGCATTGCAAAGGTCATCCAAACAGGCAACCATGTCCATCTCTTCAGGAATTGCAGCACTCTCCTCGACCACTGCAGGAGGAGCATCGGACGTCGAAATGGACGAGGAAGTCTTCGCTCTCTTTGTGGGGCGCACTTTGGACTTCTTAGGATTCGGCATTACCGAGCTAGTCTTCCTCTTCTTCGACGGCTTTGACGCCTTTGGCTGCGTGGACTCCTTTCCAGTTGACGATGACCGCTCGCGTCTCTGAGGCGCTCTCTGGGGGTTTTCTCCTCTCTGGGCCGTGCTTTGCGTCTGCACGTCGTCCTTGCCGTCCGACCTCCTGTCCGCCATGGCGGCTTTCTTCTGCTTTTTCCGCTCCTTGTTCGACGGGCTTGCCTTCGCCTTCGCCTTCTTTCCGTCCTTCCCAGGGCTTTCCGGAGACGCCGGGACTTCCTCAAGATCTTCAAGACCCTCCTCGTCGTCCTCGACCCCGGCGGCGGGTTCTTCAATCACGACCGGCTCGGGCTCCTTCCGCTCAGGCTCGATGGCAGGCTCTCGTCCTGCAGCCAAACACGAGTTGCACTTGATCCAGTAGCTCTGCTTTCCGTGATATCCCGTTTGCTCCATGTACGCACTGCGCCCGAGACCCTCGATCTCCTCCTCCGGAAGGCAATCTTCGCAAAGCGCAATGGGGCACGAGATGCAACGGAAGAGGAGACCGCCCGCAGCTGCTGTCGTGCGGAAGCAAGACGTGCACTTGTGCTGAGGACAAACCACGGGAGTCGAGGACTGCGCCGCTGCTCCGGCGTCCCGCAATCTCGTCGCCACAAACGCCTTGAGGCACTCGTCATGATACACGCGGGGGCAGAATGTACACTTGACATCGCAGGGGCCTGACAACGGCGCGGGGTAAGTGGGAGCTTGGTCTCCGTCGTCCAGACTCTCGGTGCTGGCTTTCCGAGAACTCTCGAGGGGCTCGGACTCAAGCGGCATCGGCATTTCTCCGGGCGGACTAGGACCATGGCACCAGAGGCAGCGCGTCTGATGCTGCCAGACGCGCTGTTTCTTGTTCGCCTCACGAAGCGCCGCAGCTTTGGCTGCGCGGGCTTCCGATTCTTCCTCGTGCTGCACGAAGCTCGCAAGTACGGGCACGGCAGCCCCGTATCCCGTGCCACTGCCATCCACCATCTGAATACGCTGCTTCCTCTTTCTCTGGCCAAAGAGGATCAGACTGTCCTCGAGGGCGCCATCTGAGCGTTTCTCGTATTTGACGCCATTGAGGGAGCGCACGTCCCGCTCTTTCAAACGCTTCTTCAGCATCACGAGGCTGATGGTGTCCTTCTCGTCGTCTTCGGCTTCTTCCGCCTTTGTCCTACTAAGCACGGGCCCTTTCCCATCATCCCCCACTTCGCTGTTCGCCTTGCGACCGAGGAGCACGTCTAGATCGGCATCTGAGATATCATGGTTTTGGGTCTCGATCACTGCGTTTGCTCCAAACCGGATCATCGCTTTCAACTCGGACTTGTCCAAGCCTTGCGAGGCCAGCTCACCCATGCTTGACGCGACGCTGTCTGCCTTTGATCTGTCAATGGCATCCTCTTCGGCGCCCCCCCCTTCTTGTACATTCTCCGCGACCATTGCGTTCAAGTACAGCTTCTTCTCGGCCCGGCTGACCATCCTCTCTTCCACACTGCCGCGGCAAACGAACCGAAAGATAGTCACGGGCTTGGTCTGCCCGATGCGATGAGCTCGCTCCATCGCCTGCAAGTCCACCTGAGGGTTCCAGTCCGAGTCGTACAGGATCACTGTGTCGGCGGTAGCGAGATTGATGCCGAGTCCACCAGCTCTCGTGCTGATAAGATACAAGAAGAGGGGGCTACCGGCTGCATTGAAGCGGCGGATGTCAAGGCGTCTCTGCACGCGATTCGTCTCGCCGTCCAACCTCGCAAACTCGTGCTTCCGAGCCATGCAATACTCCTCCAAGATATCAAGCATTGATGTGAACTGCGAAAAGATCAGGACGCGGTGACCGTCTTCGCGTAGCCGCGGGAGCATTCGATCAAGCATCGAGAGCTTCCCCGACCCAGCTATCAAGTCCTCCACTGAGCTCCCTCCGAACCTATTACTGTCCTCGAGCATCAGATTGCAGTGATTGCAGATCTTGCGCAGCTGCAGAAGCAAGTTCATCAGCTTCTTGTAGTCAACTCCGACGGAAGGCTCCTGCTTCTTCTCCTCGATCCCTTTGCCGTCCGACGAGTCCTCGGTCAAAACCGACTCCAGAGTCGCGTCATCGATGTCGGTCAGAATGCGCTTGTACAGCTCATGTTGTTGGGCTGTCAGAGGCACCAAGACTTGCAGTTCCTTCTTCGGAGGTAGCGGAATCTCGACGTCATCTTTGAGCCGTCTCAGCATAATGACCGACAGCAGACGGCGGGCAGCGCGCAGACGCTGCGGATCACATACATTCCGAACTGCATCGAAACCATCAGTAAAGCGCTCGGTACTTGCGGCCGGGAATATGTCATGGAACAAGTAGTGAAGAAGTGCCCACAGCTCTCGGAGATTGTTTTGCAGAGGGGTCCCGGTCAGCAGCAGCTTGAACACGGAAGGGACCTTGCGAAGGCGCTCGCTGAGCTGGCTCTTCTCGTTCTTCAGCCGATGGCCTTCATCGACGGTCACCGTTCTCCACACAAAACGACGGCGGAAGAAATTCGAATCCGAGGTGAGCATCTCGAACGTCGTTATGACAACGTCGAAGTCATCAAGGTTGCTGAGCTCTTCGTCTTTGATGCGCTGTCGCTCGTCTCTCGGGCCGTGGAAACGGACACAGCGCATGCTGGGGCAGAATCGGTCCATCTCCTGGAGCCAATTGCTCAGGACGCTGAGTGGCACCACAATCAGGTGTGGACCACTGGCTTTGAGCGTGTCACGCAGGTACGCGATGAAGGCAATAGTCTGGAGTGTCTTCCCCAGGCCCATCTGGTCCCCCAGGATACTGTTCACGCCACATTTGTACATGTGGACGAGCCAGCTCAGACCAGTGATCTGGTGCTTGTGCAGCGTCGCCCTCACCGTAGTCGATGGCTCGACGGTCTCAAAATCAGAGCTTGATCTGGGCGCTGAGGCCGAAGCCTTCGTGCCGTCGATCGTCAGTCCATTCAAGCTATTCGACGAACTCCTGGTGCCTATCTTGATTGAGCGTGCCGCTGGGGCATCGCCATCCCCCGCAGAAGCAGAACCGGCCGCTTCCGCAACCGAGCGCTCCTCCGCCTCCTTCACAACGCCAATCGTGCTGAGATAACCGGCTGTCGCTCCCGGGGTTATTACGCTGTCAGGTATTCGGGCGACTCCGGCATCTTCAACGCGGTCCTGACCAAGCAGAGGTGCTCCTCCCAACTCCATACCCGCGGAGGAGGACGTGCTCATCATTGGCTCCGGATCCAGGTCCACGATCTGCTCACCCAGGCCACTCAGCAGCTCCCTCACTTTCTCTCGGCGGAGATCCTCCACATCTTCACGAGCGGTCTTGAGGATGTTGATAGCGTCAATCCACGCCTTTTCGGTAAGATTGTAAAGGTTCTCGCACTTGTCCATCACGTTGGGAATCTCTTCCCTGCAGCTTTCAATGGCATCAGCAACGGCGATGTCGAATGAGTCGGCCAGATTCGGGTCATTCGCGGGCACTCTTCCTGACCAAGTGTCCGGCGCCGTCTGCTTCTCGAGTGCTTCTCGCAACGCTTCGAGTTTCTGAATTTCGGCGGTCATGCGGCTCCTTTGGGGATCTGCGCCGCTGGACTTCGCACCCTTGTCGCGCTTCTTCGCTTCTCTCGGTTTAGCTTTGGGCGTCGCCGCCGGAAGCTGATCTCTACCATCACCTGGATAGCTTTGCGCGGAGGCAGAGCGGTCCTCCAGCGATGCGTGGGCGTGTCGGTGCCCCCCCGGTCCAGACATCCACGCGGACGCAGCTGCATCCGGATTCGGGCCAGTCTCAGGAGCCGCCGACGGCTGCAAACTCCCCGGATGCACCATGTGCTGCTGCCGTGCTGTATGCTGATCCGGTAGCGGGTTCATGCGTGAATGCGCTATCGTTGCGCCGGGGTAGTTCGGATGCATCAGGCCTGCTGGCTGCATCCGTCCCTGCGAGGCTACGCCCTGAGGCGTCGGATGTGGATGCTGCATCATCTGGCTCTGCATGTGCGGATGCGGATATCCTGGATGCGCGCTCATCTGCGGGTATCCGGAGGCTGGAAGCCTTCCAGGTTGGAAGCCATGTGCGTGGATGCCAACGGGAGCGATGCTGACGGATTGCATTGGCATCTGGTGGTAGCCCATCTGATTCATGTTCGTGCCATCGGGTACGCCAGCATGAAGCATGCCGTGCTGGTTCGATCCGTGCACCGCAATCCCGTGATGGGCCATCTGACCATGTGCTGGTAATCCTGCGTGCATCGGCATTCCTGGGACTGCCGAAGGAGGCAATCCTACTGGCTGCAAAGAAGCGCACCCCATCTGGATCGGCATCATCCCGTGCTGGTGGGGATTTCCGTGCCTCATGACTGGACTAGGTGCTTGCCTGGTCATTCCTTGCGGGGCGTATCCGCCACTCATGCGCGAGCCGGTAGGATCCACCGCCTGATGTTGCGCATCCCGCGGATGCGAGCTCGGCACGTCGCGCTCAGCTTGCACTTCAGACTGCCTTTCCTCGGGCCTCTCCACAGAGGCTTTGGCCTCCAACTCTCGCCGCCTCTGCCTTTCCTTCTTGGCCACGTCTCTCATGTGCGCCGCCAGGTCCCTTCGCAGGGTCTCGAGACGCTTGCGGATGCTTCTCAGCTTCGAGGCTCTTATGTCTCTTTGCAGAGCGAATCGCATCAGAAGACTTCGCTGCAGCGTCAGGCGATTCCACGCTTGCTTGGCTTCACGTCTCGCTTGCTGCAGGTTCTCATCGCTGTCCATCAGCATTCGGATAATCCCTGTGCTGGGGTGGTCGCTGTGGTGGACCAGCTTCTTCTCCAGAGCAGGATCCAGCTGCGGTACAGCATCGGCCTTCATCTCTCCTCCTGTTTCGTCCTCGGCCAGACTACCGCTTGAGCTTACTTGCGCAAGCGACGCACCATCGATGCTCTCCCCACGCTGGACAGAGTCTCTTGTTGACTCCAGCGAGGTTAGGGAGCCATACGATTGACTGACCGTGATCTCGTCTGCTTCTCTAGGCGGTGCTTCTGCAGCCGCCAGGCTCTGCGAAGCGAGATTCGGCTGAAGCGAGGCGCCGTTGTCGAGAAGGATTGCACGCAAAGGCGCTTGCTCCTTGAACAAAGAGACAGCTTCCAAGTTGCTTGAGCCGTCCTGTCGATTCTCATTCGGAGCGGTGCCTTGCGCTGCGCCGAGGACATCATCTTCTTCAGTGGCTGCGTTCGTCTTGTCCGCGGACGGTACCGCTTGCCGCTCTTCAGGCCCAATGTCATCCGGTCCGGCAAGCTGCTGAGAAGCGGGGCCTCCCTCTGATTCTCCTGCGTTCAATCTTATCAGCGCCCCTTGCAGCTCGTTGAGCATTTGGGGAGCGACAGGAAGATTCAGCTGCTGCGAGTTTCCACCCGTGTCTCCTGCTTCCCCGAGGTGTACGCGGTTCCCAGCACCGTCCTGATTCCCATCCACTTCTTGGTCTGCAGCGGCGTCGCCGGTGGACTGTGTCGTGCTGTTCCGACGGGAACGGGAGGTCTGCGCCCGGGTCACCACCTTCTTCGAACGCGCATAGTCTTTGACCTCGAACTGCCGTCGAGATGACACCCTATCCGCCGCAGTTGGATTCCGGTAATGAAGCAGCAACCACGTCCGCAATCTCTCTTGAACCTCGCGCGTCCTCTTCATGATCTCCGTGTTTATGTGCAGTGCGTCTCCCTTGTTGACCAAGCGATCAAGCCAGTCCAAGGCATCCACGGCGAAGGTCATCGAAAAGTTTGCATACGGATTCAGAGCCTCGTGGAACCAGTCTTTCCTCATCTGTCGCTTCAATGGCAAGCTTGCTTTCTCGAGCGGCCGCAACTCTTCCTCTCCCCAGACAGGGGACCGCGCCGAAGGCCTTGGCTTCGGCTCTGGTAATGCCTGCCCGTTGAGGGCACTCTGCAGAGAAGGTCGTCGCCGGACGATGTCTTGCAACGTGCGCTTCCACATCTTATCATAGTGATCCTGAGGGCAGAACTGCCTAGTGATCAGCCGTATCTTCGATGTCCTGGGGTCTACATAGGACACGCGCACGAGATTGTCCGCCGGCGTGTTTCCCTTCTTGGCATACGAACAGGCATCCTTGATCAAGGCCGGCGCTGGAACAACGAAGGTTCCTGCTTGGAGCCGCATCGCCGTCACGCGGTCCACTTCGGAGGGCCTCGCACCTGCACGCTCCAAGAAGTACAAGTGCTTCCACGTGATGACGCCCGGAGCCACGGCCTTCGGCAGAGCATTCTCCTCGAATCGGATCCCCGGCCACACTACCTTGTAAGACGCAAGCTCGTCCCCACCATCCTCCTCGGTAAGTTCGTACCCAAGTGCTTCCTTCTCTCCGAGCACCTCGCCGGAGTCAGGATCAAGTAGAAGCGGAGGATTGGATTCCTCATGCAGGGTTGGGTGCGCATCTGGCGGACTCGCAACGTGCCCGATGATCGTGTACGGACAGATTCCGTACTCGTCTACGTACGCGTCCGGAGGGAGTAGGCCCGCCCGAATCAGCAGCTTCACCACTTCGATTGGCGTCGTCGTGGCCGTGAAAAAGGCGTTCCCCTGCTGCCGGTGACCCTTCGGTCCGGCCGCCCTGCCAGTCCCCGGGGACCTGGTGGATGTCTTCCATGCTTCCATCATCATGCGCCGCTCCTTCTGAAGAAAGTAGTTGTCGTCCTCCGGCAGGAATGGCGTCAGGATCGCGATGCGCTCTTCCATGAAATCATCCCGCTTCATCTTTTTTTCTTCCATTTCCTGCCGCAATGCCCGATTGTGCGAGTTCCACGCCTGATTCAGGCTCTCATTCATCTTCACGGCTTTCTGCCTCTCCGCCTGGCGAAGCGAGAGATACGCAGCATGCTCCCGCGCCCGACCGTCACGGTAGTCTCGGCCTCTCCTTCTCGGTGTCATGACCTTCAGCCCCTGGCCCTTAAGTCTGCCGTCGCCGCCCTTGCCCTTCTCGAAGGACAACGCCGCTGCTTCCGCTCGTTTGATGCGATCTATGTAGTCCGGGTGGAAGCGGTACTGCGACCCGTTCTTCTCAAGAACACTTTGTGCGATCAGCCGCTGCATCGCCTGCACGTCGGTTGAGGAGACGCTGAGCTAGGGCGCCACCAGATAGCAAAGCTGCGTTCCGTACCTTCAGAGTCAACGAGTTGAAAGAGGCCCGCTGCTTCTGCTTCACCTCTGGGCAAACGGACATCAGGCTTTTCCGTATTGCCGGCAGGGTGAAGCCATCCCGAGCAGCGCGTCCTCCGTGGGTGGCGCCCAGGTTGCTGATCGCGTCCATGCACATATCGGCATACGTTCTGTTGCCCTTGGCTTTCCCTTTCTTCTGCTGATCCAATGCAGACTCCGCGGCCTGGCCTGGGGCTTGCGCAGTACTCGGCACGCTCGCTCCAGGCCCTGGCACGATCAGCTTGCGCCCCGGGGCCGGCTCAGGCCCGACGTAGACGTGGTAGTCGTCCCCAAGCGTCTCCACGAAGAAAAGGCCCGGATCGGACTCGTACTCGACGGTGAAGGTGTCCGTCTCGGCGTGATACCTGTCGTGCGAGCGTTCGGAAGGCGTTTAGGTGCGGGACGGCATCGGCGTGGGCGCATCGAAACCGGAAGCCGCAGGACGCGAGCCGATGTTCTGCCAGAGGCTGCGGCTTACAGCGATCTTCTTCGGTCTTTTGCAAGCACACGCAGAAAAGGCCGGCCTTTCGCGGCGCCACGCACGCTAATCCATTCTTGAGAGCTCCACAGAGTCGCTGGCAATGGCGTTGCGCGGAAAGCGTCGGCGTACCTGCGGACGACGGCCTCAAAATACTGCGCTTCGCCATGATAGTACACAGCTACGCGCCGGCCTTCGAGAGCCGCGCCCATCGGCCCGGTATCGGGCGGCGCCCAGTGCTCCGAGGGGCCTAGAGGCGCCGCCATGGCCGCCTTAGGGGGGATGCGAGTGTGCAAGGTGGCGGGCCGCTCCAAGTCGCAAAACGACACGCAGAGAAGACCGAAAGCGCGCGCGCAGCAAAGTGCGTCGGAGCGCCTTCCGCTTTGCTGTTCTGCACACAAAATTAGCTGCTTCGGTCTCCTCCTGTGCTTTGGCGGCGCAAGCGCCTTCCCGGCCAGCGGTTGGCCTAGTATGCCCGTATAACGCCAGCCCGGGCGAACTGCTGATCTTTCGTTTTCAAAACCGGGGCGCGACCCAATGGTCCGACACATCGTGTGTACCCGCCTCCCAAGGGCCAATGCGTGGCCCGGTGGGCCCGAGAAGGCGCTTCTCTGTGAACCCATTGTACGCGGGAAGCATCCAACCTGGAACGATTGCAATGATTCCGCGTCATCGCCCCGCGAATCCGCCCCATAGATGCGCAGCATTCACCCGTCCGGAATCTGCCTTCCTGTGTCAACCGCTCGCCGCTTGGGCCGTGGAAGCGCGCTTCTGCTGTCCGCACGTTCAGCCCAAGGCCAGCCCGCAAACGCGGTCGAGCGCGGACGAGGGAGCCCGGCGCTCAGCCGGTGTCGCGCGCGTCTGCTGCACGACTCGGCTGGCCTCAGCTCCACCCGCGCAAAAGCGGCGGGCCGTGATCCGCGGGGCGCTCCCGCGGTTTGCCGACGGGCACAGAGGCCGCGGAGCAGCTTTTGTAAATGAGCGCCACGCGCCTTGGAGTCGGAGACGATCATGCAGGGCACCAGCGATCTGCCAGATGACGCGTCCCGGTTCCAGCTGGAGCTCGAGTTCGTTCAGCTGCTCGGCAGCTCCGAGTATCTTCACCGTACGTCGTATCTTGACCACGGATCTGCGCCGCGCCCCCCGCCCTCGCTGACCTGCGCGCTGCTTCGCTGCCGCAGATATTGCGCAGGCTGGGTACCTCGAGGATCCCGCCTTCATGGCGTTCTTGAAGTATCTGCAGTACTGGAAGCAGCCGGAGTACGTGCGCTATATCCAGTATCCCCACAGCCTGGGGTTCCTCGACATCCTCTGCGACGACGAGAATGACACCTTCCGGTCAAGTCTCAAAGACGCGGCCTTCCGGGACTTCATCCACAGTCAGCATTTCCTACACTGGCAGCACTACGCCGGCCAGCGAACGAATCCCATCGCAGACGAACATGAGGCATAGCCTTTCAGAAGGCCGAACAAAGGCGACGCAACAAGCATTCCTTTCGGCCACTCATGCTTTTCTTCTCTTCTCAACTATTGGGCTCCCGAGAGAGAATGGTGGTGCTGCACAGGCAGCGCCACAACACCCGCCTTTACGCAAAGACCTTCCCAAGGATTGAACCCCAAAAGCAGACCAGGAATGCTCCCCTTGTGACATTGACCAAGTCCACAGCATCCACGCGCACGCGCACGCGCACGCGCACGCGCACGCGCAACCCTCGTTCATATGATGGACGCAGCAGAAGGGCCCTGCGCGGCCTTCCCCGAGCTGGTGCTGGCTCCGTGGCGAGCCCACCCGATGCATCGGCTCTGTCCGCTTCTGGACAGAGCACGAGGCGCACTTGTCGCCAGGCAGAGGAGCGGGCATTGCGAGGTGTTGGAATGTCTCAGAAGCTTGACGACGCTGATGCGGGCCTGGTGGCAGCAGCAGACACTGCAGAAGTTTGGGAAGATGATGGAGAGGACGATTGGATGCCCTTCCCGCCTGGAGACGGGGACGAGCGATCGCTAGGCCCCGTTGTGTTGACGCCGCCTCATATCGTTGACAAGCTGATCGGCAAGCTGGACTTGGACGGGACCTTCCGGGTGTATGACCTCGGGTCTGGGGACGGGGAACTTCTGCTAAAGGTCGCCGAGCAGACTGGGGCGCGTTGCGTCGGCTTCGAAATCAAGGAAGACCTCGTGCAGGCGGCGAATAGAATGGCAGTGGAGCGGAAGGTAGGACAGGAATGGCTTCTTTTCGCAGTTGAGTGTCCTTGAGCTCAGTCAACGTGACGGGGCATGCCTTTTCCGTAGGTCAGTGACAAGGTGGTCTTTCGAGCGGAGGATCTGCTTGACGCGGAGCTGGTGTTGGGGGCGAAGACGGTCCTGATCATCTTCTTGACGCCGTGGGCGATGAACCTTCTGGAGGACAAGCTAGCAGAGGCGCTCCAGGCGGGTTGCCGCGTGATTTCTTGTTGGTGGCCAGTCGACGGACTCATAAAGCGCGTCGGCTGTGATCGAGAAGAGCTGTGGGGAAACACTTATCTGTACTCGATGCCGAAGATGGAAGATCGAGATCAAGACCAAGATCAAGATGGAGATGCAGGTGTAGATGAAGACGGAGATCGAGATAAGGCGGGGGAGAAGACCGGTGCAAAGGACGCCATTGGATGACAGAGGGTTGTTTCGCCAGTGTCGTCGCTTTTGCTCCAGAAGCGCTGGGTGCTCTGCGGTTTTTGCTGGCCCGCCTTCGTCATTCTGTCACGATCTGTATTGCGTGGCACCTGTACCGTGTGGCGAGGTGATGGCTCGCAATCCAACTGCAAACCCGCAAGCTTTCAGAACAGGAGCCAGCCGCGCTACCAGGATACAGCCGCGGAGTGGCGCGCAGTCCACGCATCTACCTGTCCACTGAAGTAGGACAGCGCGGACTCGACCTCGTTCCGCATCGCCTGGCGACCCATATCACTATCGATTGTGTGACCTCCCCTCTTTACCAATCGGACATCGACCTTTGGAGCATCAATGACCTCCGCAAGACGCAGTGCAGTCTTGTACGGCACCTCGTCGTCGTCCATGCAATGCAGGATATGTACCGGGCACTTCAGCTTGAGCGCCCGCCCGTTCTCATCCACCTTCCGCCCGAAGATGAGATGATTCTTCGCGTCTTCCACAAAGTTACTCGTAATCTTGTACTCCCTCTGGCCCCACTCGATGTCTGCAGCCCCTTTCTCGAGGAGGTCTTCTTTGAAGGCATCCCCAAGCGTGGGAAACAGCAGCTCCTCCGTGAAGTCCGGTCCCGACCCCATGGTGACAACCCCGTGCACCAACTCGGGCTCGAGCTCTGCGAAGCGGAGTGCAAGCCAGCCTCCGACACCGGCGCCCACCAGCACCACCTTTTCGGTGGGGCTCATCGACTTGGCTGGGGTTGGACACACACAGGGCGCATGGACACATGTGAGCCGCGCTGGGCTGCCATTGACCGGACCCAGCAAAGGAAGCTTACCGATATTGATGGAGTCCCTGAGCCACCGACTGAGGGTCGCGTCGTCGAAGTCCCCCTGGGAGCGCGCGACGCCAAAGTAGTCGGCCGTCATGAACGCCTGACGGCCCGACTGGCGACACATGTTGAAAAGATTGGCGGAGCGGAAGCCATTCTTCGTCCTGTTCAGGGGTGGCAGGTAGAACACCGTCGGACGTAGCTCCCCGAGATCCCGAAGCCCCGGGTCTACTCGTGGCTCTGGAGGCACCGTGTAGTCGAGCGCGAGATCGATCCCATCCTCGCATCGAAAGGGCACGTTCCGCTTGACCAAGGTTTGTTGCTGTCGAGCAGAGTAGGACGACGACTCTCCTTAGAGTTCTTCACATCATCTTGAGACTCTCTCACACGCACGATCGCGGCGCGGGGTCACGAATTGGCGAGAAGACAGCCCACCAACCGTGAAGATACTGGATCCTCCGCCGAATTCACCGTTTCTCGACAGTGGTCCTCTCACAGAATTTGAACACCACTGCCAAGCGTCCGGGCCGCTTCACACCAAAATCCCTCTCCCCTCTCACGTACCACTGGCTTGGCCACGGTGCCCTCGTCGACCATCCAAGCTTCGCGGCCGATCGCGCGACTGCCGGCCACGGCGGGGCGCTTGTTGGAATAGCGCCATGCATGGCCGCTCTGCACGGCCGCGCCGAAGACAAGGCAAAGTCCCACTACGCTGCGGACGAGCATGATGTTGGATTCGGAAGGGGGGGAGACTTTCAGGAAAGTGGTGCAAGGCCTCGGCAACTCCGCTGAGACCGTACTTTGCGGCACGTTTAAAGCGCCGAAGTCGGTGGAACGCCGCGCGCTGTTGCCCTGTGACTCAGCTCTATCTGGACTTCAAACAGCCGAGTTTGCGGCAACTTCGAATCGACCTTATCCTCGGGCTTTATGGCTGCTTAGCGAAGGATCTGGCCAGTAGAACATATTGAATATATGATATAAAAAAATTAGATTCGACAGAGACCCTTATTATAAAATTTCAAAATGTTTGTGTCATCGCTGAAATAAGCGTAAGATATTTGAGAATCTCTCCATTGGGCTGTTTTGGACGGAGGCGAGCAACTGGTGACGTTTCCTGCCCTTTCGTGGTCTTCATTGGTCCATATAGTCATCGCTTCCTCACGCCATATTTCTGAAATTCGGCCGAACAAGCGGTGTGGGTTTTCCGACCCCAATTTACACCAATCCCGAGGGGGATTAGCGACCAATGGGCTGCGTCTGAAATCGGTTCTCGGCGATGCCCGGTGTTCTACACCTCTGTCCCGCGAGGATCGGCAATCGGCAATCGGCAATCGGCAATCCGGCAATCGGCACCGCGCCTTGTTTTCATTTTGTGATACTCCGTCACCTCTGTCGCCTCTGTCGCAAAGAACGATTCCAGTTCGGCCGCGCGCACGCGCCCACCTGACGAGCCCTACACTCCTTCTGTGTCGCTCTGGCCACCCCATTGGTGGACACGAGCTCTCCGCGAAGATGGCGCCGCCCAGCTGGGCCTTTGAGTACTCTCCGTCCGTCGCAGATGGCGGCGGGACCTGGGCCACTGCGGGCGCCTCAGCTCTGGTGCGATGCCTCTCTTCCGGCCTAGCCTCCGGCCGATCTCCGTCGCTTACCAACTCCTCAACCCATGCTCTTGAAGGCAATCCTGACGGTCGCAGCAGCGGTCTGCTGGGCAGTGCTTCACGCCGCCATCGTGAAGGTACCCCTGCCATGTCTTCGGCCTGTTTCTCGGGCGCGAGGCGCAAGAAGCACTCGAGTTGCTAACGTCCTGCATCAACAACACTAGTTCAACAGACGAAAAGGCGCGAACGACCCTACCGTGCAATTGTACAGCGGCGGCCGCTCGAGCCCCTTGCGGCTCACCGCGGCGTCCTTCTACGCGCTGTGCCGGGATTTTAGCCGATTAGGAGCCATCCTGCTGATCAGCTTCGTCTGCGAGCACTATCCAATCTTCCCGCATGCGAGCAAGCAGCAAGACATGGATCTTTTCTGGTTCCTGACCGCGGCCCTCTTCCTCGGAGCGGCGCTCACGATGCGGAACTCCAAGACCACCGATCTGCTGCATCGCGAGCAGACCGAAGAGTGGAAAGGGTGGATGCAGTACATGTTCCTCTTGTACCACTACCTCAGCGCGGCGAAGGTCTACAATGCCATCCGCGTCATGATCACATGCTACGTGTGGCTTACCGGCTACGGAAACTTCAGCTTCTTCTACATGAAGGGCGATTTTGGCAGCGTGCGGGTCTTGCAGATGCTCTGGCGCTTGAACTTCCTCGTGCTCCTCCTCATGCTCGTGCAGGGGAACACGTACATTCTGTACTACATCTGCCCGCTGCATACCTTCTACTTCCTAGTGACGTACGTGTGCATGCGCGTTGGCAAGGGCATGAACCGCACGAAGTGGGCAATCCGAGTGAAGGTCTTCGTCTGCGCCGTCCTCATCTTCCTCGTGTGGGACACCAACTTGGGTCTCTTCGATCTGCTTTTTGCCTGGGTTGGCAAGGAACCGGTCATGGGAGGTGTGGCGGGTACGGAGTACGAGTGGTACTTTCGAACGAGTCTTGATCACTACAGCACCATTCTGGGCATGGTCTTCGCGCTGAACTACCCGGTGAGCAACGCGTTCTTTGCGCAGGCGGGGCGCATGGCCCCGGCCCGGAAGTATGCCGTCCTGGGCTTCGGATGCCTCTGCGCGCTCGGCATTCTGGGCTACTGGTTGCTGGAATACTACTCGTTGGGAAAGCTGGACTACAACGCCACCAATGCGTACATGGCGCCTGTCGCGCTGCTCAGTTACGTGTTCCTTCGCAATGCCTTTCCGGAGTTCCGAGCACGGCATTCGTATCTGCTTCATGATATTGGCAAGACCACGCTGGAGACGTACCTGCTGCAGCACCATATCTGGCTCACCAGCAACGCGAAAACGCTTCTGGTTCTCGTTCCTGGCATGCCAAAGGTGAACCTTCTCGTAACGTCTTGCATGTATGTCCAGTTTGCCCAAGAGTGCCATCGCGTGACCATGTCCCTCCGGGGAATGTTCCTGCCTGACGGGAATGTATACGCATGCGTCCGAAACTTGATCCTCCTCGCGATCCTCTTCGCCTCTGTACTGGGAATCGGCGAAGTTCTGGCAGCGGCCCAGCTCACGAGAGCTTGGCTTCTCACGATCGTGTTTTTTCTCGGCGTCGTGATTGCGGTCTGCGCCCTGACGTTTCTCGACGCTCTTCGAAGGGGCATGGGACCACGAGCGGTGCCGGAGTTCGTGTTCTTCCTTCCGTGCTTTGCCGTCCTGGGCGCTTTCTTAATAGCTTTACTGAGTGTCTGGGGGCCCTCCGTTGACAGGCCAATCGTCGATGGGTCGACATGTGTGGATGCGGTCCAGACAGGCGCCTGGGTGTATCGAAGGCAGCTGAACACCATCGATTGCCTCGGCGCAAACGGTGTGGACCAAGATCATAGACTTGTGCAAGGATGGATGGCTCTGGAGCAACAGACAGCCAGCTGTGAGACGCTCGCCTGGCAGTGGCGGAGCGAAAGGGGTGCCGTTTCTGGGTGCGGATTTCGTATGGTAGACCAGAAGACCGCGAAGGCGCGAGTGCCTGTGGACCTGCGGGTCGCCGTTGTCGGTGATTCCGAGGGCAGGAAGATGTACCACGGGCTTCGAAGGCTCTTCTTCGGGGACGCCGGAGAAGCATTTGCGCACCATAGCGATCTCACGCCCCTGGAAGCAGGACTGGAAGGCCGACAGATCGGGTTTTATTGGGCTCCCATGATCGAAGATGTGCGGCGAATAGTAGCTGAGCTGTATGCGTCTGCAGCGAGGCCGCACGCGATAGTAATCTCAGCCGCACTGTGGGATGCGCTCCACAACAGAGATCTCGATGCGTATACCAGGACAGCCAGGACCGTCGCGGATGAAGTGGCGGGCCGGAGCGACGTTGTCTACGTTTTCGTACAGCCGCCGCGAATTATTGACGGCCTTCTGAACACGGAAGAGAAGCGACAGTTCATGACCGAGAGGATCGTCGCAACTTATCGGCACGTTCACGACATTGAGTTCCGAGACGAGATGGACCTTCTGATCAAGTTGGACCATCTTACGGGAGAAGCATTCAGTTCGGAGCACACAACGGACGGCGTGCACTATGCGCCGATCTATTACGACGTCGCGGTACAGCAGATCGTCAATGCGTTGCCATATGCCGCAGAGGAGAGGGGCCTTGGCTGGGAGCTCCCCAGCTTCGACTCCCGAGGCACGGGTGCAATGCAGAATCCGGCCTATGGGCTTGGGGTGCTCGTCGCCATCGCGGTGATGCTCGTGACATTCGATTCCTTCGGTGGCTACACTCTGTTGGGAGCAGCTGTTTGTGGCTCCAAGGAACTGAAAAAGTCCATGACGTATGCTGAGGCATTTGGGTCAGTTTTGAACGCTGCCCAAGCGGGCCCACCCTCGCCTGCGCTAGTCGAGCCTGGCACAGAAGTCCCGGATTCTTCTGAGAAGGTTCCCTTGATGGAACCCGACAGGACAGTGTAGACCTAGATCGAGCGCTCTTTTCCTAGCTAAGACTAAAGTTGAGCATTCCCAGTGATAGCCTGTCCAATGGACCGAAACCAAGATCTCCGTCGATTCCTTGGATGGCGGAATGCTATTCGGTTTCCGTTGCAGAGCCAGATCCCAAGCCAACCGGCAGTTTGCCTTTCCTGCGGTCTCCCAGCGCCTTCGGAGCGACGATCTCCTCAATCACAGCGGAAGCAGCGACAAATCCAAAGCTTCCGACGGTGAAGCACGCCGTCCCAAAAGTTGCATCACAGGACGCGCTCAAGCCCAAGGCGTCTTCGCGCTGGACAGCGCAGCTCTTCTGCTGCTCCCGTGTTTGCTCTAAGCTGTACACGCATGGGAGCCCCCAGGGCGTCGCTACGGAGCGCTTCCTTCTACCAGCCGAGGCTGCAAGCTGCGGACCCTTCCCTTTCTGGGCGACCGACCCGTCGGCGCGAGGAAACCCATGCTGCTGCCGAAGCGCTTTTCGCACCTGCTTGAGGAGGCTGTCTCCTCTCACCTCTGTAATGTCACCGACACTGAAGGGCGCAACGAGGACAAGTTAGTCAAGAGCCAGGCCATGGATTCTCAGATGCGGGCGCTTTGGTACCGAATCTTCGTTGGATCTGCCCTGTCGCCCGCCGCACCCGCCACAATCAGCGGCACCCCCGCCGCCACGCAAAATCTGATAATGTCTATCTGCAGAGAGGGTCAGCCACGAAGCCTGGCAAGGCGCATCCATCTCTCTGCCCTGGTCACCTTGTCGTTTCTACTGTCCACGGCGTCGAGCACGCAGTCAAACTGCTCGAGTCCAAGCATCGGCAACGTGTCCTTCGTTGCAAAGTCCGGCACTACTTCTAGCTGAACGTGCGGATTTGCGTCACGTAGTCGATGCCGCAGCGTCTCCACCTTGAGCTTGCCAACCGTCGAGTCCAGGGCGTGCACTTGGCGATTCGTGTTGCTGATGCAGATGTCGTCATAGTCCACCAGGAGCAGCCGCTGAACTCCGCTCCTCGCCAAAGCCTCTGCAGCCCACGACCCGACGCCCCCAACTCCTGCGTAACTCCAGCCTCAGAGCTTCCAAGAGGACCTACACACCAAATCCCGGACCCACCAATCACACACACATGTGCATTTCGGATGCGCTCAAAAGCAGCATCTCCATACAGTCTGCGCACGCCGCCGTATCGGAGCGAGAAATCGTCTTCAGCCTCAGAAGACGTCTCCTTCAGCGCGTCAGAAGAGGCCTGGGGAACAAAAGCATGATGAGTTGCCTCCAAGTCCCAGAATGTCCGTGACGCAGCACTTGAGCGAGCTACGCCGCTGCCGGATCCGGTCCCCGTTACCTTGACTTCCGTCGCAAATCGAGCAAGATGGCGTCGTGAAGCGATCAGCGGTGGTGAGAAGCACTCACTGACGATGCAAAAGCCGAAGAAAACCACGCAGCCCACTGTGCGTCTACAGGACGGAATCATAACGACACTGGCGCGGAGAGAGGCGTTTGAGAGAGCCTTTGGGACGGCGATCAGCTGATGAGCCAGAAAGGGGCGTGACGGATGGCAAAAACGTCTATCAGCTGATACCGGTGCTCCGCGGCTCTGAATCCTGATTTGCTGTCAACATCCCGAGTGTCCAATGAGGGTTCCGTGGATCTCTTCTTCCTGCAATCCAGTAATACTTCTCGCGTATTGGTCTCTTTTCTAGATTTCCGAGGGAAGCGGGAAAGCAAATCGGGCGTTTCATGTCGTGGATGTCCCCCTCTCAGCCGCAGAAAGGCTGCCTTGCGGACCCCGGCCGCTCGCACTCCGTCTGCAGCAGCGGTGCGTTCTCATCCGTGCTCTGGAGAGGTTTCAGTCGACTGTCTTGGAAGACTGCATCGGACGTGTGGTGGCCAAAGGATGGCGTCTCTGTCGTTCGACCGGACTCTGCGGCTGGCCAGCGTCTCTGCCCGCAGGAGATCTTCCATGGAGAAGCAGCGGGTGGAGCTGGCCAGCCAGCGAGCTCTTGCTCAGGAGGAGGCCCTCGCGCAGCGCATTCTGAAACTGAATGGCGAAAGATCCGCAGGCACTCGGTGGGGCCAAGGCCTGTTCCGTCGAAGGAAGAGGATCTTCCCCCAGCAGAACGCAGCGGCCCAAGTGAAGTATTCGCATGCTTTGCTGCAGCTCGATAGTCTGCCGTGCTTGAAGGGCAAGCAAGCGTCGACGACGGCGCGGACGGATCCAGTTTACTCTCCTCCATGGACGTGCTCGTCTTGCGAATCGTCGACTCCACTGCGTTTGTCGCCGGCCTCGAAGTGGGACGCCACCAACGCTGTTGTGCCATTGATGCTGCAGTCAAGTTCTGAGATGTCAGCAAATGCCTCGGCAGGATGTGCACAGACGGCGACGATGGTGGACATGGGCGGCGCTGACGGCAAGAAGTCGGCGGCACCATGACTGTATCAAGAAACGCAATTCTTGGCATCGGCAGCGAGAACGTGGAGATTTATTCGTCTTAAAAGGGACGCAAAGGTCGATGCTTGCCGACGTCCCTGGCCGTAGCTCCCAACTGGACGCGTGAGAGATGTCCACCGTTGAAGCTAGGATAGATGGCGGCCATATGGTGGCCCCTTCTTTGCAGACGCTTCTAAGGAGTAGAGCGCCTGCTGGTGTAGAGCCCGACATGCGCGCAGGTGACCCTCAATGGCGGTCTTCCACACGCATTGAAGGTCATCTTCCTCCCATATTCCAGATGTCGAGTCGCCGCCTTTTCCGAATGCATGGCGGCCGTCCCGCGACCTGCTTCCCGTGCAGGTCATCCCGCTTCCGACGGCATACACCAGCCAGTTCTGCTTGGCGCCTTTGGCAAACCCGCGGGCCATCTTCTGCGCCCGTCGTCTGCGATCGAGAAGCTCGCGGGCAAGAGATACTGCCTGGTCTTGTGTTGCCTAGATCATTTCGCGAGCATCGCAGTTGGGTTGGCGGGGCAAGGGCATGACGCAAGAACGACGACTGGTTTGGTCTTGCCGTACCTGCAGCTTGGATTCTGTCATCCTTCGCAGGTCTTCCGCGTCGAGGAATGCTCTGTGGAGGGCGGCTGTTTGAGCAATAAAGCCCTCCAAAACACGACTTTGCAGCACCGACTCTTGAAGGAAGCTCCGGGCGCTCTCCATTTCTGCCAGCCACCTTTTCTTCTTTTCCTCCATCGCCATCCAACGCTGCCCGTGCAAATCAACGCCATCCGCAAGGACATCTGCAAGAACGAGATCCTGCTTGGTCCGATGGGCCTGTCCAGCGATGGCCGTTGCGAGCCGGCTGACAGTGTCCTTGGACGTGGCAAGCTCTTCGACAAGCTGCTTGCTCTCCCTGCACGCCAGGCCCAGTCTTCGGTAGACGTCTTCTGTAGCTGTCTGCAGCTGCTGGCCGTCCAGGCTCTTCGAGACTTCTCGCTGAACGTTGATCAGCGTGCGTCGTCTTTCGAAGGTCTTCAACTGCCAGGCTGTGTCATCAGCCCTTTGAATCTCTTCCAGCCGCTCAAGCTCCGATCGCAACGCCTACTTTTGGATCCCTTCAGTGCCAGATCCTCGCGCTCACGCCGAGCTGTTTGATCAGACCTACCTCGAGCTTGAGGACAAGCTTATCGTGCGTGTCCTGGACCAAGGCATAGTGCGCCAAGTCAGCTTCGACCTTGTTCCGAGCAGCTACGGCAGTGCGAAGAGCTCGTCGGCTGCTCTCCCTAGATGATTTGGCACATGCTCGGGTCAGTGGACGTCGCAACTACCTTTCCCCTGTGAGCGCGCTCAAAGTAACTTTGTGTTTGAGACAGCGCTTCACATGGTCGGCCGACATCGTCTGCTGGCTACGCAGCACGCTTCGCTTGTATGCGCACCGGACTGCAACGGCGCTCTTCTCGATATCTTGCAGCCGCTTTCGATGGGCCAGCTCCTGCGCTGCGAGAGATTTCCGCAGCTCCGCCCTCTCCCTGTCCCTTTCCTCGCGGTTTCGCTCGAGTGCGTCGCGGACCCTGCGTTCCTCGTGCAAGCGCTCATGGACCTGGGACGACGAGCGCAGTGATGAGTTCATCTCCGAAGTCAGCTGCTTTTGAACATACTGGCTACCTTGCCCAAAGCTTCCTCTGCGCTGTGAAGCTCTCGCTCCAGGGCTGCCTTGCGACTTGCGCTGGAAGCTGGCATCTGGATGAGAGCGGCAGGCCTTCTAGCCAAGGCACGCTGGGGCCCGCCATTTCTCGAAAGCCCAGCCAATCAAGCTTTTCCTGACCCTCATGCCTCTCGCGCCTTCTCTTGAAAGCGTTCGTCGAACAAAAAGACAAAGAAGTCCGGGCGCCAAGTCCGGACTCTAGCTGGATCGGTAGTTGTCATGAGTTTGGTATTTGACATTCGAATGCGAGCAATTCTTCCTTTCTTCGGCGCGAGGATGAGTGCCAGAAAATACTTTTCATTATTCTAAAATGTGTAATTACCGGACTATATATTGGTAGTTTCTATTAGATCGATTCTCACTCGACCAATGAATGATGCGCATGACGTCGTAGTCCGGACCTTCCGGACTTGTATGTTCTTGCTCCCGAAGAAGAAACCGCCCAGCAACCGCCGCCGGTTGGCGCCCTTTCGGCAGCTATATCGACTTGGCCCCGACAGTCCGTGCCAACTTGCAGAAGGCAGACGAGGGCCGAAGGTGGCGCTTCCAGCCGTGCCAGCGATGGCGCTCTCAGAGGATGACATCATTGCCCAGCTGGAGCTGCAAGGCGACGGGAGCGTCTTCGAGGACGACTGGAAGGCCTTGTACTTGAACCCCAAGGCTGTTCCCCACTACGACGCTGAGCAAGAGCCCCTCCAGTGGCAGCGGCCTTGGCAGTTCCTGAAGCACCCGGAGTACTTCCACTGGTTCGGAGACCGCGTGCAGCTGCAGAGAGGCCGCCTCGACGATGCGTGGTTCCTGGGGGCTCTGGCGGCTGTGGCGAGCCACAAGGAGGGGCTGGTCGACGTGCTGTTCGCGAGCAACGCGGATGACTTCAAGCGCTACGGTGTGTACACCTGCCGCTTCTGCATCAACGGAGAGTGGCGTGAAGTCGTCTGCGACACCAAGCTTCCCGTGGCTACTCTGCCCAGCACCGCCTTTGATCCGGAGGCCTCCGCCGCCAAGAAGGCTCCACAGCTAGCGCCGATCTACGGCAGAAGCGCTCATCCCGAAGAGCTGTGGGTCACCTTCTTGGAAAAAGCGTACGCCAAGCTGAACGGCAACTACGAGTGCCTGAACGTGGGATCCCCGTCGCAGGCTCTGGTGGATCTTACCGGGGGCAGTTGCATCGAGTATGATCTCACGTCAGAGACGGCCGAAAAGATGATTGCCAGAGGACAGATGTGGGACGTCCTATGCGCTCATCTGAACAACCAGGGCATTCTCTGCGCGCAGGCGGCCAACAAGGTTTCCCAGCGCTCCAACGAGGCGAAAGAGGAGAAAGACGAGAAGGCGCCAGGGAAGGGCGATGGCCCCACACCTGCCTTCGTGGAACCCGATCCCGAGACGGGCCTCCTGCCAGGCCTGCTCTACACCGTCCTGTGCGCGCAGAGCGTGCCGGGGGCGCCACAGATGCTGCTCCTTCGAAATCCCTGGGGAGCCGAGGGGAACTGGGAAGGCGACTGGGGCGAGAAGAGTGCAAAGTGGGAAGACTATCCCGACATCGAGGAGCGCCTCGCGAAGGACACGTCGATCCCATGGCGGCCAAATGGAGAGGCGCCTGGGGTCTTTTGGATGACCTTTCAAGACTTCTGCTCGGAGTTCAACATGCTCTACATCTGCCGCGTGTTTGATGGCAGGTCCTTCTACCAGTACGCAGTGGAAGGCGAATGGACGGGAAAGACTGCGGCGGGACCGCCCGCCTTCCCAGTCAAGGCTGCCCAGGGCAGTCGCGACTTCCTGCAAGCCTACCCGCGACGAGAGAACCTGCGGACGAAAATGACCTCCACCTTTGCTGGGGGAGTGGAGGCGACGACCTCTTCTGGCTTCGACGCCGCTCTCGAGGGCAAGGAGACGTACTCCCAGATGCTCCAACGCTGCTTGGGCCGAGCCGGCCTGATCGTGCCGGAGAGCGAGCCGTTCTGGTTCAACAACCCGCAGCTTCGAATGAGCTCCGATCAAGCCTGCCGCGTTACCGTGTCCCTCACGCAGAGGCAGGGTCGTCTCGCTGCCACGAACGCCGCAAGGAAGGGTCTGGGCCTTCACGTTCTCAAGCTGGACGACAGCTGCCAAGGCGGCGATGGACGCGTGTGGGAGCTGAAGAACCTCATCGCCGACGCCAACCAGGATGCTCTCGCCACCAGCGGATCCCTCGCGGAGGTCGTTTGTCAAGACGTCGCACTGGAGCCGAACGCCACATACATCATCGTCCCCAACGGCGGCACCCGGAGCAAGGAGGGGCGCTTCTGCCTGCGGGTCTTCAGCCGCAGCGAGCTGCAGCTTGAGCCGGTGGCGGATACACACAGCGTCGGTGTTTCCAGCAGTTGGGAGCGCTCGTCGTCCAAGGACACCTGTGGTGGACCCCCGCTCATCGCTGATGACCCGCCAAAGGCAGCCATCGCCAAGACGATGCCCCTCGCATCGGCGTCGCCAACGCCAACAGTGGAGTCCAAGGAACCGGAGCGTTGGCTGCCGAGGCCAGTACCGAACTCTCGCTGGTGCCAAAGCCCGCAGTACTGGATTCGCTTTGCGACCCGGAGCGCCGATCCGCTGGCGCAGAGCACGACCTTGAAGATCGTGCTGCGCCGCACGGATCGTCAGAGTGACGACAAGAGCAAGAAGCGGAAGAGCCGTATAGCGACCGACGGAGAGAGCCACGTCGGCCTCGTGGCCGTCAAGGTCCGGAGCCGCACGGCCAGCGTGGCGTCGCGCCGAAGGCAGCAGAGTCAGCAGCGAGTGAATGCCCTTGGAGAGCCCCTGCCCACGAAGGAGAGCACTCTGAAGAAGCGCCGCAGTCAGCGGGAGGATCGATACTGCGAAGGTGACGCCAAGGTGGAAGACATGCCACGGCAGATGAAGACGCTAAGTCGCAAGGAGTGGCATCGCATGACGACCTTCGCCAGCACGGACGTGGCGTGTCTCGCGCTGGAGAATGTCACGGAGGCCTCCTTTCCCGATGGCCTGCTCGTGAGCACCTGCCTCAGCACCAAGGGAGTCAAGGGCACCTACACCCTGGAGGCGCACAGCTCGCTGCCTCTGCACATCGAGAGCATCACCAGTCCAAACGAGCAGACGGTGGCGGGTGACTGGCAAGAGGCCTCTGCTGGCGGAAGTCACATCCACTCCGAGACGTGGAAGAAGAATCCTAAGTTCACGCTGAGCTTCAAGGGCGTCGGACCTGGGTCCACGCCCATCAAGATTAGCCTCACTCGATCCGAGGACGCATGGCGCAGCCCCATGGCGAAGGACCCCGTGGGCGCCATGATCGGCTTCTACGTGTACACTGGCCAGCGTCCGAATCGTGGCGCCGTGACCCTCGTGGGGGGCAAGCCGTGGTCAGAGAGCATCTTCGTCCCCAGCTCCGAGGTGAGCACTCCCAACGGCTTCACGCTGGAAGCCTTGGGCTCAGAGGACGCCTACACGATCATGCCCACGACCTATGAACCCGGGCACAAGGGTCCTTTCCACCTCACCGTTCGCGCAAGTGTTCCTTTCACATTGAAGAGGGAGAGCGACGCTGCGAAAAGATAGAGAGATTCCGAGGACGAACAACTTCTCCTTCGCTGCGTTTCTTAAGACACAAACCCAGACGCCTCCGCATCAGGGTCCGTGAGACGCTTCCATTTCTCTCTCAGCGCGGCCAGCTGCCTCGTGCTCAGGTGCACGCTCTCGCGGACGTTCTTCCTACCGGCGTCATCCACGCTCGTCGTGGGGCTCAACATGGCTTCGAGGCTCACAAAGCTTTCCTCCGACATATGCTCCTGGACGTTTGACAAATTCGTCAACTTGGAAGTCAACACGTACCGCCGTCCAGCGAGACCCTGCTTCTGGAGCTTCTTCCGCTCACGGAGCATCCTCCGAAACGTCGAGTGTACTCGCTGGGGCTCGAGGCTGTCCTGCGGATATGTCGGCGGCCGAATCTTTATGCACTGGTGGTCATAGTCCAGGTCTCCCTCGTCCACGTCCCCCACGAAACGAGAGCGTTTCACTCCAGAGAAGCCGGTGATCACCCCTGAGAAGGGGTCCTTCTCGGAGTCTTCTTTCTCCGGCAAAGTCGATGAGAGCATCGCTGCATTCGGCTGCAGACTTGCCTGCGGCAGCGGAAGCACCTTGGACAGCAACGGCGAGCGGCCCCACAGCACCTCCGACAGCCTTCCCACGTCGCAGAACAAGGGCAGCGAACACTAAGACGTCCTCCGAAAACTGCTTCCGACGCTGTGCTGTGTACCTGGAGGGCCCGTTTCTGCAAGTGACGCTCTGGCGTCCGTTTTTCTTCTGCTGCTCTCGAAGCTTTCTCTTCGCATGCAGTCGCCGGATCGCGGTGTTGCGAACATCTGTGGCTTTGCGGACGTTCTCCGCCACGACTCTCCAGACCAGTTTCCTCTCCTGAGGAGAGGAGCGTGAGGACGACGAAAGGACCATGACATCTGGGCGAGGGCACTGTCTTCGTACCAGCGCCCGACCGAATCTAGGGATGACTCGCAGCTTTGGCCGCCGCTTGTCAACGGCGACGATGGCTTCATGGAGTGGCTTGAGCTGATCGCTGTTTATGTGGTCTACGCCGTTGGGATTCTCCGCCTTTCCCCTGCGCCAGAACTGTTAGTAGAGAAGAGCAGTCGCCAGTCGCTGTAGAATGTCAGGGCCCGGACCTGATGAGCTCGTGCAGCTCTTGGATCTTCGACACCCACTGAACCCGCGGCAAGATGATCTTGAGAATCGCCTCCATGTAGTTGTAGAGAGTCTCGAAGAAGACGCGATCCGGCTCGCTGCGCTCATAGTTGCTGCACACGAGAACAATTCGCGCATACGCAAGGCTGAGCGTCTCTTGGACGCCGTTCTTGTTGGCGACGCGGGTGGTCCAGCCACGCGGGCGGATGTGATTCAGCAA
Organism: Pinguiococcus pyrenoidosus; assembly: GCA_019677205.1. Taxonomy (NCBI): domain Eukaryota; class Pinguiophyceae; order Pinguiochrysidales; family Pinguiochrysidaceae; genus Pinguiococcus; species Pinguiococcus pyrenoidosus. The sequence continues at coordinate 32,123 of JAAMXY010001643.1, forward strand.
TGCCAGCACCAGCTGCATGCCCAATGGCTGCCTGTAGATCTTCAATAGCTGCTTGACGAACCGATCCGGTTGCGCGCCCTGGTCCTGCTGCAGCACTTCCATCGCGGCATCGGCGACAACGTAAGGATTCAGCATGTCGTCTTGCCACCAGAGCAACAACATGAGAACGTATTGAGCGACATTGGACCTGTCATTCTTGCTTCTGCTTCCTACCTCCAGCGCCACGCAGCGTTGCGCGAGAACTCCTTGAGCCGTGACGAGAACCTCCCAGGCCCAAAAGGGTGGCGTGAGAGCCCCGGGAGTCTCCGCCGGAGCCAAGACTCGTTCGGGACGCAGAGCGCGAAGCGTGCTGTCCTTGCGCCCCCGTGAGGGCCGCGTACAGCATGTCCGAAGAGACGTCCGGCTGCTCTGCAGACTGCCCCATGCTCGTTGCGCTCTATTGACTCCCTTACACCCAAAGATCCAATGCTGTGGTCAAGTTCTCCGTGCCATCTGCGGCCACGGAGCACTCTCCGGCTCCTTTCTGAGCTTCAGGGGCATTCCGGAGGTAACACTGAAAGCAGGCATCCTGATCGCGACCAGGCTGGAGCGACGTCGAGAGCACAGGACGGAGGACATCTTCGCAACTGAGGGAGCCGAGACGGCCAAAATGCGCGCCAAACGCACGTTTCTCATCTCCAGGATCGAAATAGGACGTGGGACATTTTGAGAGATTTCGCAAATATTCTAAAATATAATTATTATTATAATATTGATATTCATTTCTTGGTATCGCGTCTGATGATTGGGCACACTGCTGTGAAATCCTTATCGCCCAAGAGCATGGCTTCGCAAGCGTTCACGTCGAGCAGCGCAGGTCTTGAGCGCGCCTCTCTCGGAAGCTTTTGCGCCTGCAGAGGTCGGAAACTTCTACACGGTACGTACCAAGGACGAGGGCTGGACGAGTGATGGTCGTCGCTGAGGAGTTGCGCGCCGCATCGAGTCTCTGCGCGAACGTGTCGCGTCCTTCTCCCGTTTCGTACGTCTGCTCTCGCGACCATCGAGTGCAGGCCACTTTCGCAGCGCTTCTGTATGGAGGGTTCTCCTGCCGCATCGCACATGTCCCATGGATTGTCGCAGTGAAGGAGGAGTAGCAGATCAAAGCACTCAGCAGGACACTGACATCAGATTGGTCTTAGGGGGGAGAAATGCTGTCGAACACGGCGCGCTTTGCACGCGTTGCGGGAGCGCGGAGAGCGCTGAGCTGGGTTGCGGAGCAGACTGTTCGAGTCACCTTTGTCAACTGTGAAGGAGCGCGGCAGGTACGTGGCGAAGCTCACACGGATGAAGGCATCTCATCCGCGTATTCCCGTGATCTGATCCGCCTCCCAGACCGTGAATGGTCGCGTCGGACAGACGATATATGATGTGGCTCGGAGCTACGACGTGAATCTTGGTCTTGCGGCGCATGGCCTGCCCCGCGAGCGCAAGCGCAGCGAGGTCTGGACCGAGCAGCTCTTCGGGGAGGACGCATGTGACTCCCATGATCACGTTTACGTTCCCCCCGAATGGAACGCGAAGGTTCGATAAGCGATGGGACTGCTGAACGGTCTGCCTTCAGGCTGACATTCCTTCCCTTTCTTCAGCTTCCGGAACGGCGGCCGTATGAGCTGCAGATGATCTCCGATCACTGGGCACCGGAAGAGATTTCGGATGCATCCCGCTTAGCACACAAGATCGAGTTGACGAAGGACTTGGATGGCATCACTATTTTCATTCCAGATCAGCTTCCGGACGACTACGTCTAAGTGGAGAGGCAGAGCGCAGAGCCCGTCGCCAGGTGTCTGGGACAGATCTTTCCTAGCTGCTGCTCTTTGAGATAGCGCCTTGGAATGAAGAGTGTAGTACCTCTGTTGCTGGGCTTCAATCATGTTCGCTCCGACCCTCCGGGGGGAAACTGTCTCAAAGTCGCAACTCAATGCGCGTCCTACAATGCACACAAAGATCTCAGCTGCACTTTCCCTCTCCGCGATCGCGATGACCTGGATGCTGCGCTCGGCAGGCTGTCCTCGAGCCTGGTCACGGAGCTGGGAGCGGTCCTCTGCAGACTGGGCATTCTGCCCGTTCTTCCATCCATCTGAGTAGACAGTCGCGATGGAAGGCATGACCACAAGGGGCCACCATGACGTTGTCCAGTCCGCCCAGTTCGCACATGCAGATGACGCAGTCTGTCCCCTCGTTCTCGGGAGGAACTGGGCGACGATAGTTGTACTTCTCCGGCAAGAACATGGCCGGGACGAAGAACTGGGGCCCCAGCTTCTCCTGTAGCAGCAGAACGCCCGCCTGCACTCCCATCCAAACGACCAAAGCTACACAGAAGGCCGCGTTGGTATCCGAGACGGATCCGTCGCCCCCGTCGATGTCCGGATCCTTGCTTTCGAACACATTCAGGATGTTGGCCGGGCACCCGTAGAGGTACAACGGGATTATCAACCGCGTCGCTGACATGGTCGCGAGATACGTGCGGCACAGAGGTGTCCGGCTCTCGCGCCTCACATTCTCTATGATCTGAGGGACCCAGAAGGAATGCCCCAGCAGAAGTACGAACGGAACTGCCGACGGCGTGAACACGTTGAGAAGATAGATAAACACCATGAGGGCCATCAAAACGCCGTAGAAGTACGCGTGCAAAGACGCCAACCTTCGTCGAATCTCCGCCCATCCCCCCGCGAAAAAGTCCTGATCCTGGCGGGCCTGAAATATCAGAACCATGTACCGCATCTCGAAGATGCAGAATATGATAAGCTTGAAAAACGCAATGCTTGCGAACGCAGCAAACAGCGACTGAATCACCACACAAAGGAGAAGGTGTAGAATACACAAGAGCGCGTCCATGAGGGCTTGCATGGCAATGCACAGCAGGCTCATTCGCGCCGCCGCTGCCTGGGTGTTCGTATGCTGCAGCTGTTTTAGCAGAGCAGCAATCTGGAGCACGGAGGCCAGCGTCATCGTCACGGAATAGTTCGTCGCCTTCGCCGATGCCTTCTTCCAATCCACGCGGAGCGCAGTCAGCGTCATGTTGAACTGCAAGCCACAAGGGACGGAGGTCGCCGTCAGGAGCAACGACGACGCCGGGGCTTTCTCCATGCTCTTGAGGCTGTCCGGATCCTTCTCGCGGAATGGTCGGATTTCCCCGCTGATCACCAGCTTACACGGAACTCCGGCTCTGTTCGTGTCGATGGGAAATCCCTTCACGCCGGTCGGAATAGGGATCTTCAGCATACCCCGAGCATCTTCAATAGTGGTAGCTGCCTCCTCCTCTCCGGCCCGGTCTGATTTGCGCTTCTCCGCCAAGAGGGCCTTCAGCGCCTCATCATACAACTTCCTGCTCCTCAAGGCCGGGTTGCCTCCCTCACTGGCACCCACTGTGCCTCCCCTCGGGGAAGAAAAGTACGAGCCGATCTTCCACCAGGCATGTCTAACCAGCTCGGCGAGAAGGTCGTGGGGAGCTCCGCCGCCTTCGAGAAGCGGCAGGCCATCGGATCCCTGCATGAGCTCATCGATCCCATTACCCGCAAAAGTGTCAGAGTAGGGCCCTTCCATTGAAGCCCGTTCGACCAGCTTTCTTGCCGCGAACCTCCTCCCGTCCGCCTCGCTGTCGGCGTTCGGTCGGGCTCCGTCCAGGGCGAAGCTCGACTGCGTCACGTCCACTTCACTGAGGCTGTAGCTCTCATTAAGATGCGGCGCGTCGTTGGGAAGATACACGAAGACCTTGTCTTCAAGTTCCTCAACGGCCTTGAGAAGGACTCGGCCTGTGTGGTGGAACACGAAGCCCTGGACGGCGAGGGTCACGTCCTGCACAGTCGTGATCATCCCATCCCGGAGGCGAAGCCCGCCAGACACCGTGCTCATGCCGTCCACTCCGGGGACACTGTTCATCTGAAGCTGCAAGTGCGCCCGTCCGCTGCTCCGGGAGAAGTCCAACACATCCTGTTCCTTCGCCAGCTGGACATGCAGGGGCGTCAGAGCAGATCTCGCGCTTCTCGTGTTTCCATATCTTACCTCCTGCTCAGCCGGCGACTGCTCTGCGTCTGCTGCTCTCCTCCACATTCCGCGGTAGGTTCCGCTGGCATTGTGCGCATACACCACGTCTGGTGCGGGTCGCGAGTGGTAGTAATCGTTGAGAAGCTCCGCTCCCTCGATGCTGGGCACCGGCTCCTCCACTGGATTCGTGAGCTCCTTGTGTCTGTCGCCCGGAGGCGGGGGCTGGCTGTCCAGCAGCAGCAGCACGATGCAGATGAGAAAGGTCGTGTGGAGCGTCCGGCGGCACCGCAAGCGGTTCTCCAAGGTGTCTCCGCCCGGGTCAACGAGCATTATTCCTTATGACGCATGCACGGAATCACAAGCGAAGGTCGCGCGCGGCATGAGCAGTCACTTGGCCCAGTCCACGATACGGAGTGCAGCCCATCCGCGCAGTTTGCGCTTGCGAAAACGCGGCGCGGATCGAACGCCTCCGACTTCTGGACGAGGTTTGCCAGCGGCCTCTATCTGGCCTTGCAATGCAGTAATAAAAAATCAGAAACTCTCTTTCAGATCCTTGCTCGCGCATGCTTCGCACGCGTGGGGAGCGAATGTGAACCCATGATTGGGTCAAAGTGGATACTCCTTGGTACTGCGACCTCCCAGTTCTGCGGCTCCCGGCTTCCCGCCATTTCTGGGCGATTTGAATCCGAAGCCTCGAAAGCAGCGAAATGGCTTCCATGGCGGACAAGGCCGACGAGAAGGCCCAGGAGAACATCGACATCGAGCAAACTCTCTTGCGCGGCCAGAACGAGCGCGGTATCCCGGAAGTGCGCTTCATTGTGAGTCAAGCCAAAGACTGTGCTGTGCCGCGTGTGACCTCTTGTGTGAGCTCATGGAGTATCGCAGGACGACGTGGAGTACTTCCTGGAGACCGAAGTGAATGGCGCAGCGGTGGAGACGGTCATCGGCGCGTACACCACGCTGCTCAGCAAGTTCCGTACCTATGAAGTGAACCTCATTCAGCAGCGCATGAAAGCGAAGCTACGAGTGCCGGAGATCGAGAAGACGCTCACCATCATCAAGCAGCTTGAGAAGGCACAGGAAGAGGTGAGGCCCACACGTCAGATTCTTCGGTGGCCGGCTTCATTGGAAAAGGCTTCGGCTCATTTTGCCTTTTTGCTTCGTCCTTTTCTGCCTTTCGGGCATTTCGGCATGCTCAGGCTGGGGAGGAAGCGACGCTGGACACGCATTACAATCTGAGTGATGTGCTCTATGCGCGAGCAGAGGTGCAGTGCAGCGGCACTGTGTGTCTCTGGCTGGGAGCGCAGGTCATGGTAGAGTTCACGTACGCAGAAGCCACGGCTTGGCTGGAGAAGCACCTCGAGAGAGCAAGAGCGCGTCTCAGCAGCACCGACGAGGATCTGCAGCATCTCAGGAGCAACAAGATTTTGACAGAGGTAGCTATCGCACGCGTCTACAACTACGACATCAAGAGGAAGAAAGCGGTCAACGGCCACAGCGACGATGCCGGGGTGGAAGAGGAGAAGACTACCGCTTGAGGTCTTCTTCGCGTGCCGACAGGAAAGAACCGCGTTTTTTTTCTTTTTCTGAAGAGCTGTCGCCCAAGATACTCCAACCTGTTTCGTCACGTTACGCATCCTTGCCTCCTCCCCCCCTCCGCGCTGCGTGTACCTGTTGAGTCGGTGCATCCACAGCTGCGGTCTTGACGACCCTTCCGCGCGAAGTGGCCCGAGCCGATTTCCGTCTGTCACAAGGGTCAGCGGGAGGCGCAAGGTGGAGTTTTGTGCCCCGAAGGCGCCGGCAACTTGGGTACTTTGCTTCAGATCTGGTCGCAATGCGATGGCGACGTGCCCTTTCTGCAACCGCAGGCTTCGCTCCGCCGACCGAGGCTTCGTGGAGCACCACCTGAAGCAATGCCGCAGCCGAGTGAATGCGCTGCCGGAGACGCAGACCTGTCCGGTTTGCTCGAAGACATTTTCCAACATCAGCGTCTTCCGCTTCAACCGACATGTCGAGAACTGCGTGGAACGCGAGACAGGAGGGCTGGAAGCTGCTCCGAAGCGGCGCGCCCTGAAGCTCTGCGCGGCAGATGAAGATGCGAGCTCCGGTGTGCGCCCGGCGGAACGCTCGAAGAGCCCAGCTCGAGACTCACGGGTGCCCCGGAAAAGGAGGAAGGTCTCGCCAGTCGCCTCGGGAAGACGCCCGTCCCATGAGACAGCGAAGAGGACAGAGGAAACTGGTGGTGCGATGAGTGGGATGGAACGGGGTCCATCTTCAGCAAACGACGCTTCGTGCGCTCGAGTATGGAGGGAGTGGACCGCTGTCCGAGCAAAGACCGACGAGGAGCTGCGCAAGGCGTGCCTCCAGTATCTTCTGGAAATCGCCGATAGAGAAGCGTGAACGTGGCGGCGTAAGAAAGAGAGATGCGCGAGCCATTCAAGATCCGAACCGCTGCAAGAAAGCATCTTGCCTCATTCGCCACTAGAACGCCGACGTGCAAGATGCGCAGTCAGACTCTTCCTTCTCTTGTGCGAAGCAATCTGGGACGCCACCAGTACAACCAGGCTAGTCCATCTAGACGGTCGTGCCAAAGCAACCGTAGTGGCCTTCAACTACATGCCTGCGGAGAGAAGCGTGTGGACCTTTTCCTGCGCCCACTGCGCCGACTTCGCAGAAGCGGGTGGACCGTGTAGTCCTTCATCGATAAATCTCCTAATGATGTCACTGCCTGCATACTTCCTGAAGTGCGGCCCCAAGCTCCATGCAACATCACCGATCACGTCGCATGCTTGCTTTATCAGATCATCTGTTCTCAGCGGATCTTGCTGGATCCGCTGAAGCAGAACAAGGATATTTGGAAGATAGTTCACCAGCAGTTGCTGCTTCCGATCCTCGATCAGACCCTGCAGGATACCGGTGAAGGCCTCCAGGACGCTGACTCGTAGCTCCTGCAGAAACTCCTTCGCGTCCTCATCCTGCTCGTTTTCCACAGTGATTGCCGCCGCGCTGGACAGCGTGTGCATAACCTTGGGCACGTACTGCTCAAAATTCCCGCCAATGGCGATGGCCAGGTCGCTGAACACACTCAGGAGGTGCGGCTTCACGTCCTGGTGTAGATTTGCGTTGCCCAAAGCGCCTAGCAGGTTCTCCACAATCTCGTTGCACTGTCCAAGGATTTGCCGACCGAGCGCACGGCAGACATCTCCAAGGACGTTCACGGTGGTCTTGCAGACTTGCCATTCTTCAATCTGCTGCAGGCCTCTGATGATGAAAGGATAGAAGCTCGCGTAGTACTTGAGGAAGTTTTCCTCAAGAGCATCTGCAAGAGCCCCGACGGCGAGATACGCGTCCTCCTGAGCGATCGCATTCTTCACGCTGAGCACATTCAGATAGCATTCCATCATGGAGTCCGCAAAGCCAGCGATGTCGTTCCCCAGCTTCAGCGAACAGCACTGCAAGACACCGCAGAGGAGACCCTGAAGTCCTTGCTGGTGCTCTCGGTCGTCGCGGCTCAACACCTCCATCGAGAAGGTCCCCTTCAGCTTCTCGACGATGTGCGGGACCATCGCACCTATCACCGGAGTCACGTCGGACGCCGCGTTCTGCACGAGCCGATTCAGCGCCTCGTACGCATTTACGCGAATGTTGTACTCAACTGCGTCAGGCCTGTCGGCCGCATCAATCAGCGCCTTCGCAAGCGCTTCGAAATGCGGGGAGAGAGCGTTCGTCTCCCCGGTGCCCGACGCCGATTCGAAAGCCGCTGCCAGATTGTGAATCGCCGAGCACGACCTCTCTGCAACTCGTCCAGAAGGCCCGCCAAGAAGGAGCATCAGGGACTCGATCAGCTCGGGAAGCTGCTCCTGAGATATAGCAGTCGGGTGGAAAGAGCACATCTCTCCGACCGTCCAAGCCGTACTGTCCTTCACAAGCGGATGCTCGTTCGGGTTCTTCAGCTGCTGGATCAGAAGTGGCGTTGCCCCGGTGATGTACTGCTGCAGGCCTGGAGGCGATACCCCTTCCATGATGGAGCCAAACGCGATGACCGCGGCTTCCCTCTGGCGCCAATCATGGCTCTGGATACTAGTCGTGATGAAAGGCATGATGAAGCTCATGATATCGTCCATGACCGTCGTCGCAAGAAGCCGAAGGCAGGCGGCGCCGCTCATGCTCAGATTCCATTCATCCTCGTCTGGGTCCTCGTCTTGCTGCAGCAAGCAGTACGTCAGCAGGGGAACGAGACGATTCAGAGCCTGCTTGGCATAGTTCATGCATTGCCGCAGATTCTCCAACGGCTCCCCGTACTCGGTAGCTTCCCTGATGTTCATGAGAATGAGGCTTTCCTCCTCGCAGATGGTCGACCAAAACTCGATTGCCTGCTGCGCAACCTGCTCCGGCTGCCCCTGGACGCTGCCCATTGTGAGATCTGCCAGGACATCCACGTAAGGCTGGAGGTACTGGTAGTAGCACTTCGCGATCTGTGCGATGCATTCGAAAGCAACGACTCGAACTTTCTCGTCCTTGCATTGGGTGGCTTCACAGACGACTTGCATGATCATGTTCCGCTCAACCTCTTGCGCGAAGTTTGCGCTTGCAAACTCCACGGAGTTCCGCAGTGCGGTCGTCGCCGCAAGTCTCATCTCTTCTGGATGCTCCTGAAGCATCGAATGGATTATCACCGTGAGCATTTCGTTCGTGGTGGCCTCGGGCAGCATACACTCATTGAGTGCCAGCTCTTCCGACATGAAGCCGAGAGTCTCCAGGGCTGCGACCTTGACGCTGACGGGCTCCTGCGGGGCTTGCACGCGCTCTTGCAGCTGGCGGATGAGGTTCCCCCATTTCTTATTGGGAACCTCAATGGAACCTATCTTGGCGGTCACTTGAGCACCCGCTCGACGTGCCAAGTCAGAATTGCTACTCAGAGACGACAGCGCCCCGATCTTGATGTGCTCTCTCACGTCCACGGGGATCTCCGCCCAGGCGTGGAGCTTCTGCTGGAGCAAGGCAGGATTGTTCGCCGACAGGGCATTCTTAACGTAAAGCCCAGCAAGCTGGCGTGCTGGCTCCGCCTTGCCATCTGTGGCCAGGATGGCCACCAGCTGCAGCAGCAACTGGCCCTGCGCGAAGAGATCACATCGCACCGTCAGTTGCCCGATACACAAACATCGCTGTTTTAGCGGCCCTCAGCCCCGTGGGCGTCCAAGCCCATCCCTTCGTCCGTCTGTGCACTTCCTACTCCTCAGCTCCACCTCCGTCCATTCCTCTCCCTCTGCGCGTCACCCCTCCTGCAAGCTTGTTGGAAGGGACCGGACCCGCCAAGACCGTCTTCCGGATCCAACAGTTCAAAATTGCGCCGAGCCCTCTGACTCCTCGGAAGCCAACCTTCACAGCCCAGCATCCACGCAGCTTCGGAAAGGTCAGTTTCTCCACGTACCAGATCCTCCCTGGCGAGCTTGGCGAGATGCTCTTCGGCCTCATGCACCGTGTCTGAAATGAAAAGATTGAGCGGCAAGCGATATTAGTGCGAGGTCTGGAGAGCCCGACAGCCCCGGAGCACTCTCCGCCGCTTTTCACAAAGCACACGCAACGACGTTTCTCCACAAGTGCTGAATCGAGCGCTTCGCGCCGTTCCCGTGCGAGTTGTCCAGGGACGTACTTGGATTCTGACAAGCGAGGAGAACTTCTTGGAGATCCATTTTGCCGACGTCTCGCGCGCTCCGAGGTGCCTCCTAGGTATCACAGGTCCCTTCAGACCGCGCTCGCTCGGAATTCGATCGGGCGGCTTCGGTAGCGCGGTGGCGCAGTGGGAAAGCGCGATTTCCAGCACGTGAACAGAACGGGGTGGTCAAGGAGCTCTCGGCCATCGGATGCGGGAATCGTGAACGAAAACAGGAGAGGCGGATCACAAAATTACCACCCGCAAAGCATAGCTGGTTAATGGCAAAATCTCAGACCATCAGTGGATCCTGGTTGATCAAGGTTTTGCGGATTCTCAGCCTCGGCTTCTGCGGTTGATCATAAGTTTGTCAACTATCATATCATATCAAAATTATGATATTCAGATAGATGTAACCGCTCTTCGAAGTGAGTGCGCTGGACAGCGCTCGTAATCGGTCGCTGCTCCCAATCGGACTGCATCCCGCTGCTCAGGAAAGCCTCCATCAACGAATGAACGCCGTTCGCCCTCGGACCATCGCATCGCACAGCGGTGCAATGGTTCCTCTTCTCGTCAGATCTGATCACTGGTTTCGGCACTATTTTCCCGCATGATGCGGTAATTGCATGCTGGTGATGGCCGTTTTTGATGCATGGTTGTGCTGACCAAGCGCTGGAAGTTCGGCTGCCTCGACCAGCCTTTGGGAGCGCTGCGGCGCGGAAAGGACCGGTCTGTCCACCATTGATTCTCTGGCTTCCGCCCTGAACGTGCCGCCGGAGATGGCCTGGGCGGCGACGACTGTGGCAGGCCTCCTCGCAGTGCTGCTGCTGGCAACGAAGACTCCGGAAGTGCTGAGTTTCCGCACCTCCGCTGCGACAGCTGTACGGAAACCCCTGCTCTCGGGACGGCTCGCCCACGGCAAGCCTGTCAGGAGCCATGTCGTGTTGAAGGAGCAGCGACAAGGTGAAGCGAGCCCTGACATCCAGCCAGAACCTTGGGACTGGGACGGAGTTTCCGCCAAAGTAAGTAGCTTTACATGGCCGCAAGGAGATGATATCCGTAGAGCGAGCAGTGGACTCACGTCGCGAGCTCTGGCGGATAGTTCAAGTCCTTCTGGCAGCTGTCCAAGCCCTATTTCATTGAAGAACCATCTGCCAAGTGGCTGCTGGGCGGCGTGGTTGCTCTGACGCTTCTGAACAGCGGCGTATCCGTGGCCTTCAGCTACCTCTCGAGAGACTTCTGGACCGCGCTCAACGCCAAGAGCGCAGAGGACTTCCAGCAAGTGCTATTGAAGTTTTCGGCAGCATTGGCCATCGGGGTGCCCATCACGGTGTACTACGCCTACCAGCGAGAGCGACTCGCTCTGCAATGGCGCAGTTGGATGACGCAGCGGGTCCTTACCCTCTATGTTGGCGGTGACACGTCGGAAGCAGCGGCCGCATCAGCAAGCGACGATTCCAGCAATGCAGAGGTAGACGGCCGCAACTCCTCCTCCTCCTCCTCAACCTCCTCCTCGGCCTCCCCGTCGTACTTTCGAGGTGGATACTACGCGTTGGAGCGCGCGTCAACCGGAAGAGACGCCGTCGCGCTGGACAATCCGGATCAGCGCATTGCAGAGGATGTGGCCTCCTTTACGCGTGCCTCTCTTCGACTGCTGATATCGGTGCTTCGGGCTGTGATAGACCTCTTCAGCTTCTCGGCGATTCTCTACTCGATCTATCCGCAGCTGTTCGTCGTCATCATCGTGTACGCTTCGATAGGGACCTTCGTCACCGTCCAGATCGGAAAGCAGTTGGTCAATCTCAACTACCAGCAGCTGCGCACGGAGGCTGACTTCCGCTTCAGCCTCGTGCGCATCAGGGAGAACGCCGAGGCCATCGCCTTCTACGGCGGCGAAGACCTCGAGAAGTCCGAGGCACAAAGCCGCCTGGACGCGGCTGTGGACAATCGGGCGAAAGTGATCCTGACCGAGAGGAACCTGGACTTCTTCACCACTGCCTACCAGTTTCTCATTCAGGTTCTCCCGGGCGTGGTCGTCGCTCCGTTGTATTTCTCCGGACGGATCGAGCTCGGCGTTGTCAGCCAGTCTTTCGGAGCTTTCAACCACATCTTGAACGATTTCAGCATCATCATCAACCAATTCGAATCTCTCTCACAGTTTTCTGCTGGAGTGGACCGCCTCGGTGAGTTCGCTGACCGTCTGCAGTTGGAAGTTCAAGACAAGAAGGCCGACAAGACGGAGAGCGAAAGTCCTCTCGCACTCCCTGAGACGGGGCTGTGGCTGAAAGGCGTGCAGAGGAGCATGGAAAGTGCAGCCGAGGAGCTACTGAGCGGCCAGTACAAGGCGCCGGTGCAGGAGCCCGTCGAGGGAATACAGCTTGAGATCAACGAAGACGTCACCCTGGCGGTGGACCATGTGACGCTCCGCACTCCTGACGGCAGCAGAACGCTCGTCCGCGACTTGAGCATCAGCCTTTCTGATATGTCCGTTCCAGGCGAGGCCAGTGGAAGAGGAGCAGCGCTGCTCGTTTCGGGTGTGAGTGGCGCTGGGAAGTCGAGCTTGCTTCGCGCAATTGCGGGACTCTGGACCACCGGGGAAGGCGTCATTCGCCGGCCGCCTACCGGACCAGGCCAGACGTTCTTCTTGCCACAGCGCCCCTACTGTCCCCCCGGCACGCTACGGGACCAAGTCATTTATCCCGCAAACTTTGACGTGTCGCGGCATAGTCAAGAAGAGATTGAAGCCGTAGACCAGCGCATCACGGAGATTCTCCAAACAGTGCGTCTCGGGGACTTGGTTCAGAGATTCGAGGGTGCCAATGCTGGAGATGACGAAGAGTCCCTCCATGGGCTGGATACCATCAGGGAATGGGGGCAGATTCTGAGCTTGGGTGAACAGCAGCGAATATCCTTTGCGCGACTGCTGTACAACGGTGCGAAGCTTGCCATTCTGGATGAAGCGACAAGCGCCCTCGATGTCGACAATGAAGCGGTCATGTATGAGGCATTGGCGAACTGTCCGAGCATGTCCTACGTTAGTGTCGGGCACCGTCCAACGCTGGAGCGCTTCCACGATCTGAAGCTGCGGCTTGCTCCCGATGGTGCCGGAAGCACCATCGAAGATCTCCGAGGCGTCGCTGTTCCGGTGCGGAAGTGAGAATGAAACGTGCTAGGATTTGTGGGCGATTATGTCCGATTGCGCATCCGCCCACATCGTCAGCGCGAAAACGTGGAATTGCGCAAGACCAGAGACAAGGCGTCCGCTTTCCTAAATATACAACGTGTTTCCGCCTTTTGGATGCCCACTTGCTTGATCTAGACACGACAGGCACATCTGCTTCAGATCATCTGTAGTAGCTCCAGGCTGCTGCTTACAATCCATTGTGTAGGACGTCAACGCGGTGCGCCCAATTGTACGTGCGTTTTTCGTCTGTGTGTGTGTGTGTGTGTGTGTGTGTGTGTGTGTGTGTGTGTGTGTGTGTGTGTGTGTGTGTGTGTGTGTGTGTGTGTGTGTGTGTGTGTGTGTGTGTGTTAGTGTGTGTGTGCGTGTACCTCGTTCGTCTCCGCAACCCTGCAGACCGACCTCTCTACCCCGCGGTACGCTTTCGTGCACTGCCTTCTGTCTCCACCTCGTCTTTTGCGCCGTCTTCCGCCTTCGCCGCGGGAGGCAGCGGTGCTCGACTGATGCTCGCCTGCGGGAGAATGTTGCTTGGAACTGGCACGAAGCCCCCGGATCCGTTCGGCTTGAGCATCATCAGGGTGCCGCCATTCTTTGCTATGTGGCTGCCGAGCTGGTTGCCCATCAAAATTCTAGCTCCCGGTGGTAGCTTCAGCTCCTTCGGGATCCTTAGGGGCCCAGCACTACCAACCGAAGCGTTCTCAGCTGCGGCTGCGGAAGTGGCTGGCGACGACGGTCTTGCCCAGGACCTTCGACCCCTCGGCATGGTGTCCAGGGGCCCGACCACGGGAAGAGGAGCCTCGCTTCCCTGCTGCTTTTCGCCTCTCACTGATTCTCTATATTTCGACAAGTACATCTCCAGCGGCTCGAGGTATCGCTCGAAGCCCAGCGTGCTCATCGCCCAAAGAAAGTCGTCTCCGTTCAGCGTTTTCCGCTTCTCCTGGATACATTTGTCGGAGGCTTCTCCGGTCACGAAGCTAATGAACTCGGAGACGCACTCTTGCACCGCCTCTTTGGTCTCCTTGGCGATCTTGGCGTTCTTTGGCAAAGCTCGCTTCATGATGCGAGCGATGTTGGCGACGGGAAGATATCGGTCCTGCTCGCGCGCCTCTTCGTACACCACATCCTCGTCCTCGTCCCGAGACGTCATCCCGGCCCCAGCTCCAGAAGCAAGGTGAACGGCTCAGCTGGTGGACCTCGCTCGAGAGCCGCGCATGTGCGACAGCTCTCGGCTGTCTTTCAAACCGCGCGCCGCCGACGAGCTCCAAAAGCTGCGATGCCAATCTTTCTCCTCTCCTCGGCACGCGACACGAATCCGTGTCGCGCGGACATCGACGGTCGCGGGCCAGTTTCATTGGTCGTGCGCTCGTGGGCCGTCTGTCACAGACGCGTCGTTTGCGGGAGATAAACTTTCGAACGTGAAACGGAACGTGGAAAGCGGCTGTATCAGAGCTGCGCTGCCACGCCAGAATGCGCGGTCTGACGCACACTTGAACTAAGCGCTTCGATGGCGAAGTCTGAACGGCGCGTCTTTTGTCTCACAGCCTTGTGAGATCTTTCGCTGAGAGCCCGACGACACGTGAGCAGCGCTTGTGGCTGTCCGGAGCATCATGCAGACTTTCAGACTGGTTCTGTGCCTCTTGCTGGCGGCCGCGGCGATGGCGTTCCGCACGGCGGGGGTTGCCCGGGGACTGCAAACGCACGGGCTTTTGGCAAGTGACAGGTCAGTACCTCCATTTCCAACGGGATTCTGCAGCAAGGTGGAGGCCGCTCGGGGTGGCCCTTGTGAGGCGCGCAGGCACAGAGGATGGGACGGCCGATCGCCGCCTTGAGACGACGCTGCCAACCCTTCGCCGACGGTGTCTTGGGGTGAACAATGGATGACTTGCGAAACCCTTTTTGCTGCTTGGTGTGATCTGGAGCATGCCAAGAAGTGTCGGGGTGCTTG
>JAAMXY010001654.1:0-30959 GCA_019677205.1 Pinguiococcus pyrenoidosus
GCCCCGGAGGCCAGTACTGCGAGACCCCGGGCCTGTCATCGCCGACAGGGCCATGCGACGCTGGGCATTTCTGCTTCACTGGTGCAGTGAGCTCTCAGCCTGGTGGCGAGCTGAACTGCTCGCAGTCGGGCTCTGGTCTCTTTGACGCCAACAGTACCTCATTTGGCATCTGCCCGAAGGGCTTCTTCTGCCCCAACGCGACCGCTTTGCCCAATCCATGCCCTTCCGGAACGTACTCGAATACTTCTGGCCTGGGGAATGTTGACGAATGCGCGATGTGCATTCCCGGCTTCTACTGCCCAGAAGAAGGCATGGTCTCTTCCGAGGTATACGAGTGCGACGAGAATTTCTACTGCCCTGGAGGCGACGCTGCGAGCGGTGTTCCGTGCCCCGTGGGCCATTTCTGCGTCTCAGGGCTGTCAAGCCCCCAGCAATGTTCGGCTGGTTCGTACCAAGATCAGCTCGCGACGTCAACGTGCAAGCCTTGTCCAGCGGGGGCGAGCTGTGGAACGGGCGTCGCCGCGCCAGGACCTTGCAAGATCGGCCACTACTGCCCCGTTGGCACCGCCCACGGGAACGAAGCGCCGTGTCCGGCAGGCACCTTCAATCCGAACGACACGGGGCTGGAATCGGCCGAGGGATGCCATCCTTGTCTGCCGGGGCAATTCTGCGGAACGGAAGGGCTGGTGGCGCCCTCAGGGCCTTGTGGGCCTGGCTTCTACTGTGTTCAGGGGTCTTCTTCGCCTCAGCCGAGCGACAACTCCACCGGCGGGCCTTGCGCAGGTGGCTATGTGTGCCTCAACGGTTCGGCGGTGCCTACGCCGACGGAGCTGGCTGTGCACGGAGGCTTCCCATGCCCCAGGGGTCACTTCTGTCCGGAAGGTTCCGGATTCGCCCGGCAGTGTCTACCCGGCTCGTACATGCCTGACGAGGGCGCCGCCGCGTGCGATCCCTGTCCAGCTGGACGAGCTTGCCCGGACACCGGGATGACAGCGCCCGCGGAGTGCCCCGTGTCCCGCTTCTGCGCTGGCAACGACACCTTCGGAGAGCCATGCCCAGCAGGCACCTATGGCGATAGAGCCAACCTCAGCTCGGCTGGCGCATGCAGCGCCTGTCCAGCGACTGAGTACTGCGTTGGTGGATACGTGGCCGGTCCGTGCGCTGCGGGATACTTCTGTCGCGCCCGTGCGTGGTCGTCGACGCCGCAGCTCTCCATCCCAGCGGGCACGATTGAAAGCAAGGAGCGCCTGGACTCGTTCTGGAGGACCCAGGACGCGGGCCAGTGCTGGCCGGGGCACTTCTGTCCGAATTCGACGGAGATTCCGATCCCTTGCCCAGATGGCACGGTCCGCGGCGAACCTGGTGGCGCGAGCGCCGATTCTTGCGCGCCTTGCGCCGCAGGAGAGCTCTGCGAGCCCGCCAACCCGATCCCGATTCCTTGTCCCGAAGGCGGGTATTGCCCGCTGGGGTCCTCCTTCGTCCCCTGTCCGAACGGAACGTACAATGATGATATCCGCGGCGAGTCGATTGACGACTGCCTCGTGTGCCCGGCTGGCCACTACTGCTACCGAGAAGGCATCGCGAATCTGACGAACTTCCTCTGCCCCCGTGGTTACTATTGCGAGCAGGGCACCGGCACGCTCATGCCGGTGATCAACGAGACCTACGTATCGGGTCACCCCGGGGACTACGCAGGACAGGTCGTCCTCCAGAATCTCACCTATGACTACGTGACGCTCTTCCCCGTGCCTTGCCCGGGGGGAACCTTCAGAGCGACGGAGGGCGGAAGATCTGTGGACGACTGCGAAGTATGCCCCGGGGGACGCTACTGCCCGGAGCTCAGCTTCAATGGCATTGCCTGCGACGCATCGTTTGAATGCGGGAACGGAACCACGGTGCCGCTGCTTTGTCCAGCTGGCTACTATTGCCCAGGAGAGACCGCGGAGGCCATTCCTTGTCCGGGAGGCTCCTTTTGTCCAGCTGGGAGCTTCATCTACACAAGGTGCGAGCTTGGACAGTTCTGTCCCCCGACAGGATGGCGGTCCGCGGATGGAGCTTTGAACGTGACGGCGAACAACTCGTCCGCGCAGAACAGCACCTTCTACATCAGCGAGGCGCCGCAGTACTGCCCCGATGGCTCCGCGGGCATCCTCTTTCCCACCAGCGGGTCCCGCGTCCTTGTCGAAGACAGCTGTGAGGTCTGCCCAGCCGGTACTCACGGTGCCGTCCCAAACAAGACCTTCTGCGGGATCTGTACCCCTGGATACGTCTGCCTCGGGAACACCACGTCGGCATTCCCGAGCGGCGCCTTGCAGAACGACGGAGCACCCGACAACGGCTACGTGTGTCCTCCGGGCCACTACTGCCCGGCCGGATCATCGTTGGAGACAGCCTGCGCACCTGGATCGTACAATCCCCTCGATCAGCAGACGAACAGCTCGGCATGCGCCTCCTGCGACGCGGACACCTTCCAGGAGGAGTACGGGCAGCCGGCTTGCAAACCATGCTCCACTTCCTCGTTCAGCGGGAAGGGGGCCACGACTTGCGAGTGCATCGGTCTTCATCGCGTCTATCAACGCTCGGATGGCTTCTGCATCTGCCAGCCGGGCTTTGAATTCTACGACGAGAACTTCGTGCGGCACAGCGATCAGGATGGCGACGTGGACTGCCAGGCGATGGTCTTCCCTCGATGTCCCGACGGCCAGGCCCTCGACCTCTACGGAACGTGCCGAGCGCTGGAGTCCTGTCCAAACTGTGATAGCGGTGGAGAGTTCATCGAGACCTTGGGCGTCTGCCAGTGTGACGGCCTCCCAGATCTGAACTCGGTCTGCGGGGAGTCGTGCCGGGCCAACGCGTCGTACGCGATCATCGACGGAAACTGCGACATCCTCGTGTACACCGACGGAAGTTCGGACCCCGTCGTTCTTCACTCGGAGGATCTCGAGGCCTCGGGCATCATAGAGTGCCAGGGCGCCTCTGGCATTGTGCATTCCCTCAGCGTCGGCGACTCTGGCATCGAAGGCCGCTACGGGCTCAGCGACGCCTTCACGAGCGGTACGCGCCGCCGACTGGCTAGCGGCGTCTCCATGTCGAACGCAAGTGCGTCGGACGGCTCGCCCACGCTTCACGTGGGACTGCAGCGTCATTCGGCGAAGTCGTCCCATCTGTCCAGGTCGCCCCCGCGAAGGCGACCAGCCATTTGGGAGGATGTCGAAACCTCCGGCGCCCGCCTCCAGGGCAAGAGCGCTGCCCGCGAGCCGCTGCCGTTGAGGTCCCGAATGCCACCCCGAAGAGACGCAGTGAGCAGCAGGAACGACTCGCGCCCTTCACATGGGGACCACGATGCATTCGGGACGGGAGATGACGCCGGGCGGGCGGAGAGACGGCTGCAGTCGAGCGATCCCTCGATCAGCGATCCGCTGGCGTGTATTGGGCTCGGAGACACGCTCGTGTTCGACATCGACCCCGTGCTCGGATCGTACCCCGTGTACCAGAAGGATTCGCTCCTGAACACCAACGACAACTTCGACTTTGGCTCCTTCAGGAGGCTCGCGGAGCAAATCGTCTCGTCGGAAACGGTGGACACCTTCATGTACACCTTCACCGAGCCTGGCATTTACGTCTTCAGCCCCAGCACGAACGCCGATAAGTTCATGATCGTCGCGGTGATGCAGGAGGGCGTCGCGTGCATCACCGATGGCGTCTTCGCTCCCATGACCAGAAGCAACCTGGTCTCCGTGGGCATCCGGCGGGACGAAGACATCCTGCTCCAGCCGGACTGGTATCTCCTCCTGGGACTTGCTCTGAGCTTTGCCTTCCTGGTCTGCGGTCTGCTCTACAGTGGCTACTACTTCCGGACCGCGCCGTGGGAGTACCATGACAAGATCGACTCCAAGTACCGAAACAAGGCGAAGTCCAGGAACCTGAAGGCCCTGCAAAGCGTTGGGACCGTGTTCCAGAAGCAGGAGGACGTGCAGGCCGAGGAGAAGCTCGAGGTGGCGGCGGGAGCGGGAGAAGGCCCCAAGAGACCGGGCTTCTTCGGGAAGGCGCAGATAGCACCTCAAGAGTCCGAGGACAACATGCTCGTTCGAGGATTTGATCCCTGGGAGGCGGAGGATCTGGAGATGCGGAAGATATTGGAGCGCATGCAAGAGCACCATGGGAAGTTCGGAGAAGATCTGGTTGGGCAGAGGGAGCTGCTTGCATCGTTGGGCGATCGGCTCAGCGTCGAAGCGGATGACCTGAAGCGGCTCATGAAGCTTCTGGTCCTCCAGGGGAACAAGCTCATCGACGCGGATGCAGAAGACAGCCCCGTCAGCAAGGATCTGATCAAGACGCTGATCACCGACCTATCTGCCCGCCGCGATTTCGAGGTGTTGTCCAAGAAGGCGGAAGCCGACGCGAAGGGGCTGTTCGCGAAGCTTCTCGCCCTGCTGCGAAGCGGCGGTACAGAGCTCGCGAACCAAATCGTGAGCGAGATCGGCTTGCTCGATCGCCCCAACTACAGCCTCCTCAGCCCGTCGGAATCACCAGAGCTGCATGGGATACTGCACGACATCATGGAGCTCTCGGCAATGCTGGAGAAACACATCCTTCAGTGCTACGAGACTGAGCATGGACGACAGAACGCCAGCTGGATAGCATGGCAGTCCGTCTTGC
Source organism: Pinguiococcus pyrenoidosus (assembly GCA_019677205.1). Taxonomy (NCBI): domain Eukaryota; class Pinguiophyceae; order Pinguiochrysidales; family Pinguiochrysidaceae; genus Pinguiococcus; species Pinguiococcus pyrenoidosus. The sequence continues at coordinate 4,660 of JAAMXY010001654.1, forward strand.
GAAACGGTCCCACGGGGCTCTCGGATGAAGTGATTCACGCGATCAACGATGAAAAGGACGCCACCGACGCGAGCAGCCAGATTGAGAGTGCGATCGCAGAGGATTGCCGTAGGCTCACGCACGAGCTCCCCAAAACCCATCTGCGTCTCCTGCAGAAGGAGGGGTCCCTTCTACGTTCAGTCGAGGCTCTGCGCATTCAGGAGAAGAACGCCCATCCCGAGAAGGAGGCTGCCCTCCTGGCCGAGGGGCGTTCCGCCTTTGCCAAAGAGCTCGACGACCTCCGAAAGCAGATGGTGGACGCCTTCAAAGAGTTTGGGGACAGATTGGAAGAGGCCGCCCACAGTAGGCAGACTGCGAGCCGCCGCCGGGAAGACCTCGAGAAGCTCTTGTTGCCGCTTGCGTCCATCCTCGAGGAAGACGAAGGTGATGAGAACGCCGAGCTGGTTGCAAAGCTGCGCATGGTGGCGGGAGATGGCCTGGACCTTACTGGGGGAGTTCGCGATCAGCTGCTTGAGAAGAAGCGCCACTATCAGACCCAGAAGCTTCAAAGCGAGCGCAACGAGACGGAGCTAATTGCTCGGCAAGAGGACGACGAGCGAAACTCGCTGCGGCGCAAGTTTGCGGACGAGGAGCTCAACAGTCTGGGAATCGCGGACGAGTCGAAGGAAGAGGTCCTCTCCGCAATCGACGACGATCGCAGACAGCTTGAACAGACTTTGGAGATCGAGGCAAAGCGCCAAGACGAGCAACTCAAGGCCCTCCTTCAGGCGGAGAAGGCGAAGGACACGCTGAAGCAGCTGCAGATCCAGAAGGAGGAGGCGGCAGCGGCCGAGCTTGAGAAGAAGCACAAAATGGAGATGGACAAGCTGCTGCAGCGACAGAGGCAGGAAGAGCTGGAAGCAATCGCAGAGGCCGACGAGGAAGATGATGATGACGACGAAGACGAAGACGAAGACGAGGGCGATGGCAAGGAAGAAGACAAGGACGGCGAGCTGGACCAGTTGGAGGCGGACGAAGCTCCGATCTGTGCAAATACCGCCGAGGAAATGGACCTGCTCCGACTGGTGCACCAGAAGGAGGCGGAAGCGCTCGCTGCGAGGCTGAACGATGAGCATGCCCGACGGAAGCGCCTTTTGCGCGAAAGGCTGCAAGCCCGACGCGAGGCCCTCGCAGAAGACGCTTCCCTCCAGGACAAGCAAGAAGCGCTGAGCCGCCTGGATGCGGAGGAGGCGGAGGAAGAGGACAAACTTGCGCTTGAGGCGGAGGCAAGGACTGCGGCGGAGCTCCAAGAGCTGCAGAACCGACAAGCGCAGGCGATGAAGGGACTGGCTGCCGGGCAAGACGGCTTCTCAGTGGCTTCCGAGCTGGAGCGCATTCGAGACGAGAATGCCGAGAACTACGAGCGCCTCAAGAGGTCCCTGGGCGACGACCGAGAGGAGAAGCTCGACCGCATGCTGCAGCGCCTGAACCGTCTGAAGCTCAGCGACACGGAGAAGGCGGCGCGGCTCCACGCATTCCAGGCTGACATGGAAGCCGAGGAAGCCGAGGAGCTGGACCGCGAAGAGGCAAGGAACAACTCGACCGAGCAGCTGAAGTCCGCGGCACCGCAGGACGAGGCTGTGCTTGGAGTGCTGTACTCCTTGGAAGCGGAGGCTGTGGAGGAGAAGCTGAAGCTCAAGAAGGCATTGATGCTGGAGGAGCTCGAGAACGGCGAGTCGCCCTTCGAGACGGCTGCGGCGGTGGAGGAGCAGCTTCAGAAGGAGCGCGAGGAGCAGCTCGGCGCGCTAGCTGCCCGGCGCTCTTCGGCCGTGTCGTCTGCGGCGCAGGTTGCCGCAGAGGCAGCGCGACTACGTAAAGAAGGCGAGGAAAGCCGCATCGAGATCCAGAAGCAAGTGCGGAAGATCGCGGAGAAGCGCCGAGACGCCTTGGAGAAGAGACTGGCGACGCGCCGCCAGGAAGTGGTGGCAAGGCTGCAGGACGAAGACAACAGTGAAGATAGCATGGAGGCGGCCTTGTCCGCTTTGGCCGACCTCGACGACGTCGACCGCAGGGTGCTCGCTCAGCAGATCTGGCAGGAGCAAGAAGCTGCCCTGGCACGAGAGGAGGATAGACAGCAGGTGGTCGAAGAGATGCTCGGCGCCGACGACGACGCGGATTCTCTCTCCGCGATCGTCAAGCCCGCACTCCGGAGCAACGACACGAACGCCGTTGCGGAGAGGCTTCGGCAAGACTTGTCACTGCAGCGAAGGCTGCTGCAGGAGGAGATTGTCACCGAGGAGCAGGAGCTGCAAGCCAAGCTCTGCCGGGCCGGCAAGTCTGCGGAGGCCCGCAAGCATGCCCTCAAGGCATTCGACGAGGCGGCCAAGCGGCGCATGGCGGAGTATGACACCTCCGCGAAGCTACAGCTCAAGCAGGCGCTCCTGGCTGCCCGGAAGGAAGGGGACAGCCTTGCGGGAGGGGCTACGGCGCTCCGAAAGAAGCAGGCAAATGACGTCTCCAGCTTGAAAAAGTCGCTCGCAGAGGAGAAGGAAGCGCGACAGAAGCTGCTTGAGCGGAGATTGCAGGCCCGAAAAGACAATCTGAAGAGCAGAATGGAGCAGGAAGGAGCCAACGCCGATGCAGTTGCCGCAGCCCTGACTGGTACGTCCCCTCGACGAGATCCGACGCCAAGACCCTGCGCCTCATGTTTCTCCTTGCATCGTCCATCTTCTGCAGGAATGGCTGCCCTAGAGGGTGCCGAGCGGGACAAGCTGGCGGTCGAGTTGGATGCGAACGAATCCTCTGCGATTGCCAGCTGCGCCAAAGCACAGAAGGAGACCGAGAAAGGCGACGAGGTGCAGAAGCTGCACAACAGCGAAAAGCAAGGCGTCGTGTTCGCACTGGAGCAGGCGGCGGACCTCCAAAGGGCCCAGCTTCTGGAGCGGCAGCAAGCTCGGCGGGAAGACTATGACGAAGCTCATTTCCAGTCGGGCGACTCAGCCGAGGAAGCAGAACGGCAGGCGGCCGAACTGAAGCAGAAGGAGGAAGAAGAAGGACGAGAACTCGAAGAGCAGATTGGGCGCAGCCTCGCCGCAGAGCTGGAGAAGTTGGACCAGCAGCAGCAGGATGATCGGCGGGACGCCCTGGGTCTCGACGACGTCAAGAACGCGATCCGAATGCGCCAGAAGGCAGCCGTCGACGAGCTGCGCAAGGCTCTGCGCGAGACCCGGATGAAGCGCCGAGGCTTTCTCTACGAACGCCTGCAGAAGAAGCGGCGTGAGAAGGCAGCTCGCTTCCGAGAAATGGTTGGCGACGATACCGAGGCCATCGAAAACTTCGTCTCGGCTTTGGAGGAAGAAGGAGAAAAGGTCCAAGACGGTCTCGAGAAGCAGATGGACTCGGCGGAAAAGACGCTCATGATGCGCGTCGAGAAGCTGCATAGCCTCACCGTCGACCCGGCGGACTGGAAGGAGATCAAGTTCTCCGACCTTTTCGACCGGGAGCGGGCTGGGCAGAAGGTGCGGTGCCAGGCCGACCGCCGACGAGCGAAACGGCAGTTGGAGCTGCAGCTGTCGAACCACCGCACCGTCGCCGAGTCGTCGGGGAACCAAGGGCTCCTCGCAGCGCTGCGCCAGCAAGAAGCGCGAGCGCGCGCTCGGTTCGAGGAGGAGTGGAAGGAGAAGGAAGAATTGGCTGCCGGGGGCAAGTATGTCTCCGACGACGAACGTGCTCTCCATGACGCCTTCGAAGAGGCTGCTGACTCGCACGACTCCGTTGGCCTCCTGGCAGCGCTGTATGGCAAGCACCGCTCGCAAACGCGGACGCTCGCGGACAAGCTGGCCGCGGAAGCCCGCGATCGAAAGCGGGCTCTGCGGGAGCGGCTTCTGCAGAAGAGGCAGCAAGAGCTGAGAGCAGCCGCCGAGGACGGCAGAGATGAGAACGAGATTGAGCGGCTCATGGAGGCCGACGGACTTCAGCAGATGTCCAAACTGGAGATGGAGGTCCAGACCCTCATCTTCGACGAGACCATGGATGAGCGACAGCGGCAGGAGCTCGAACTTGGCGAGCAGACCATTGATTTTGCCGCCAAGTCTGCGGAGCTCTTGGCGAAGCACGCGAAGCAGTCGTCGCTCCTTAACGAGAGTCTCGCCGCGGAGAAGAGGAATAGGAGGGCCGCACTCAAGCTTCGCCTGGACGCCAGCAGGGAGGAGCTGCGAAGGCGCCTGCTGGACCAGGACTTGCCCGCGTCGTCTGACGAGTATCGGGACGCCCTGTCGAGTCTGGACGAGGTCGCCTCGAGCCAGATGGACCATCTCAATACGATCCTTGACCAGGAAGAGCGCGAACGTCGCAACGCCCTGCAGGAGGCTCAAGAGCAGGAGCGGATCCGCATGAACGAGGCGATGGCAAACGCAAGTCGCCTGCGGAGGGAGCAGTTCGAGAACGTCGCGCGTCTCAAGAAAGAGGTTCGCGCTGAAAGAGCCGTCCGGCGCAAGAACCTGCAAGACAGGTTGCAGAATGCGAGGCAGAAGCGCCTAAGGTCCAGCGCCGAGGAACTCGATGCGGAGGAGATTCGTGCGATAGAAGACCTTCGGAAGCTGGACGAAGAAACGGAGGGAGCGGTGACCGCTGCTCTGTCCTCGGCGGCCGCCGAGAGCGAAGCCCAGGTGATGTCCCGCTTCATCGAGCTCCAGGAGAGGGCACGACTCCACGAGACCTTGGATGACAAGCTCCTTGAGCTTCGAAGCCACCACGAGCTCAACCGGGAGAAGCTGTCGAGGGAGCTGGAAGACAACCGCAACAGCCGCAGGTCCAGGCTGCACAGGAGACTGCAGAGCCGCCGCCAGGCGGCAAGGCAGTCCGAGGCGGGTCTCCGCGACCTTGCGAAGGATGTCAAGCAAGAGATGCTCACGGAAGCCAAGCTGGCCACCGAAGAGATCCTACGGTTGCACGGCGTTGAGAACGCCGCGGATGCCGCGCTCCAGAGTGCCAAGGGCGCTCTTGCCGTCCAGACCGCTGAGGTGGCCGTGGACTTGCAGGGGCTGCGCCAGAAGTTCGAGGAGGAGAAGCGGACGATCCGGGACGAGCTGGCAGTTAAGAAGAAGAAGCTGGAGGCGGGACTGCGAGCCCGCCTGAACGCGAAGCGAAAGAGGCAGCTTGCTGACGCGGCGAGAGATCCGACAGCGGCTTCCGGCCAAGTCGAGGCATCGGTGAACGAGGATATCGAGAACCAAATGACGGCCGGCTTGAAGGACATCGAAGCGAAGATCCGCGACGAGGAAGTCCAACGCTTCGAAGAGCACCAGGAGCGCGAGGAAGAGGAGTTGGCAGCCGCCGAGGCCGAGAAAGCCGACGCGATCCGGCAGGAGGCGCGAAGCGCTCAAGAAGACTCGTCGGCGGCGAAGGAAAGGCTGCGGCGCCTGAAGGAGGAGAATGAGAAGCATTGGGAGGAGCAGCAGGAGCAGCTCAGCATCAGCCAAACCCAGCGGCGGGAAGCGCTTCGCAAGCGCATCGAAGGCTCTCGGAAGGCGAAGGGCGCGAAGGGCCGCGTCGCCGATGCGGGCGATGCGGAACGAGCAGCTCAGGAGCTCGAGGCGCTCGAGGCGGATCTGAAGGAAGAGGCCGCCAAGGTGGAGCAGGAAAAGCTTGCCGCGCGGCAAGCGGAGCTGCAGGCGGAGAGGTACGTACTGTTTCCGGCCGGGCCAGATGCTGTCTGGTGCCGTTCGTAATCAATCCGTCCGCGTTTGTAGGGAGCTTGCGGAAGCGGAAGCCATCGCGCTGGCCAAGGCAGCAGCCGCGGAGTCGATTGAGACCGAGAGCGAGGCGCACAAGCAAGCCATGGCTGCGCTGCACAAGAAGGAGATGGAGAGGCTGCGCGAGCGCCACAGCGCCAACGTGCGAAGCCAGAGGAGCAGCCTGCTCCTCGCAAATCAGAAGCACCGGGTAAACCTGAAGGCGCGGCTGGACAAGAGGAAGAAGCAGAAGATGCAAGCGATCGCCGAGAAGCACGAGCGGGAGAGGCAGCAAGTGGAGAGAGCGCAGGAGATGGAGCGCGCTGCCCAAGCGGCCTTGGAGCATGCCAGCCGAGACGACGAGTCGGTCATGGAGGACGCCAATGCAGCGCGACAGTGGCAAGAGCTCGCAGACTCCACGTTGGCGTCGCTGCGAAGTGCAGAAGACGTGTCCGACGTGCGGGAGACCGAGATGCTGGTGCTCGCGGAGGTGCTGAGCTCCGGCTTGGTTCCCGAGACGAGTCTGGAAGACGCCGTCGAGTACGTCTTCCAGGAGCGGCACAACGACGAGAGCACGAAGCTGCTGACCGAGCAGTACAAGGAGCGCATCGGGAAGCTCCGGGAGCGGCTCAACCAGGTGGTGGACTCGAAGACCAGCGCGCGGATCGAGCTCGCCGAGCGCCTGGCCGCCGATGGCATCGCTCCTGAAGAGCGTGCCCGCGCTTTCGAGGACTTTGAGCATCGCTTTCACGCCAAGACCACCGCCGCGGAGAAGGAGGTCATCTCCAGCCTCGAGGACGACCATCTGCAGGCGCAGCTTGGCCTGCGGCAGCGCCACCTCACGGAGATCAAGTCCGCGGTCCGCGCGCTCGTGCCCGGCACTGCGGAAGAGCATTCGCAGCAAAGCCAGGAGAGGCAGGAAGCGAGGCAGGAGCAGCTGAAGGAGATGAGGGCCCGACTGGAGGCGCAGAGGGAAGGCAAGCTGGAAGCGATCCGGCGGGAGCAAGAGGAGCTGCTGCTCAAGCAGGAGGAGGAGCAAGCCGAAGAGCAGCGCCGTCTGGACGAGCAGCTGCAGCGCGAGATGGACGAGGCAGAGCAGCGCATGAACACGCAGTTGGCGGAGAAGCGCCGGCGCATCGAAGAAAACGAGGAGAGGCTCCGAGAAGAGCTGGGCGCCAAGGCCGACGACTACGCCGAGGCGGAGAAGCGCGAGATCATCGACAAGTTCGCGCGGGAGAAGGAGGAGCAGATCCGACATCTACAGCAGGAGAAACTGCGCAAGAAGGAGAAGCTGCAAGCCAAGCTACGCGCCAGACGCGAGAAGCTGGAGAAGAAGCGCTCGATCGATCGCAAGAAGGAGCTGGAGGAAGCGAAGACCCGGGCCGAGAAGGAGATGGCCGTCATCGAGACGATCGGGAAGCACACCGAGCAGCTTCTCGACCTCGAAGCCACGATGGAGGATCAAGCCGTTCCTCAGGTGGCACAGCCGGAGACGATGGACCGCGTTCGCGAGGCCCTCCACGAAGGAGAGCGGAAGCGGCAGCGAAGAGCGTCTCTGCACATGGCCAGCGGTAGCGCCTCGACGGCAAAGAAGGGTCCGGCCCGCGACGGTGAAGGCGCGCTCGGCGCCCGCAGAGGCTCGGATGCTAGTCAAGGCTCTCGGCTGAACGCGCGAAGGGTCTCCGCGGCGGAAACCGACTGGGTCATGAAGAAGCTGACGCGGCTGGAGGAGATGCTGCAGAACTTGCACCCGCGCCTGAGGCCGAGGCGCTCCGTCGCCGACACGGGCTTTCAGGACCCGAAAGACGCCGTGCTGGAGACGTCCGTGCAGAATGGAGACGTGCAGCCGCTACCGCGGGAGGCGCTGGAGGCGACGCATCGCGACAGCTTGCGCTTCTGCGAGGGACTGGCCAAGTCGCTTGGGTTCCGAGAGACACTCTCAATCCAGCCGTCGTTGACAGTACCTCGCAACGAGCATGCGAACGCATTCAAGAACAGCTACCACTACGACGCCTCGTCCGGCGTGCTGAGCTTGCATGTCAACCGCCTGGAAAGCGCGGGAGACGCCGCCCTGGTGGTGTTGCACGCGCTGGCGCACGCGCGAGCTCAGACGGTTCACGACAGTGATCCGCGGTTCCTCACGGAATTCCACAGCAACCTTCGGCATCTTTCCACGGAGCTGCACAGCATCCGGAGGCAGACGGAGAGGCGATCAAGCAGTCCGCTGGGTAGGCGACCAACTCTTGCGAGCGAGGGCGCGGCTGCCACCCGTCCCAGCGGCTTCGAGTCGAGGTTCCAGAAGTACGCGAGTTACGCCAAGGCGGTGGGTCTGGATGAGAAGAAGGAAGCCGATGATTAGCTTGTAGCCTGGCGGGCTTCGGCTTGAACTGATAAGGCCGCCTTGGCTTGGGTTGCCTTGATACGGTGTAGCGCGATCTGGACTGGCGTCGCAGTTGTCGGAAGCATTCAAATTCACCAGATGATTGGATTTGATGGTGGCTCTGTGTCTCTATCTCTCTTGGGACTCGGCAGTCTCAACTCCAACACCCACGAGCGTCGCTGTACCGCTGGGTCAGCATGTCAGCCTCTCACCAGGTCACCAGCATGTTACCATGTCACCATGTCACTAGGTCAGCCTCTCACCAGGTTCCAGGTCATCATCCGGAACGATGATAAGAAGAAGGACACAGCCATGGCTTCGGCTGACGCTGCTCGGAGCGCTTTGCGGACGATCGCTGTCGGCCTCGAGCGCTTCCCTAATGGTTTCATGAGAGTCCCAGAAGTCCCATTGCCACGATGGTGGAGGCGAGCGAAGCTTGGCGCAGCTGCTCCGACGCCGCGCCAGGCACTCCCTCTATCCTGCGTATGGAGCCGCTCTCCTCAACCGGTGGTGGCATTTCGTCCAATCCCCGCTTCCGAGCGCCTCTCTCAACGTCAACTGCAACTTTCAAAATGAATTAAAATACTTTGAACGTAGGGATTTGATCGTAGAAAAACAGGTCAAATATAATTGAAATGGTGGGACAAACGTTACAGGGTCAAATCCCAATCAGCTTAGGTCCGCTTGTGGCGCACTACTTGGCGCGCGGAGAACTGCGGGGGCGGATTGCTGGCCAAGTGGCGACGGAGACGCGCAGCCACCTTGGCTCCTCTGGCCCAGCTACCATGGCGCATGCGGTGAGTGGGAGCGAAGTCCGGTTTCCGCAGCGGCGCCGCTCTGGCGCTTCCGCCCACTCCTCCGCCGTACTATGCGCCTGCAAGCGCTCCAGGCGTCCGTGTGCGGCTACGCCGCCGCGCTGCGAGCGCGGCTGTCCCTCTGTCGTCTAGCATAGTCAGCAGACGGTCGTGTGGGCCGCGGGACGCAGCCTCGTGCGGCGCTCTAATCGGAATCCTTGCCGCAGGCCATGGTAAACGAGCGCCAAGTGGTGCGGGAGACCGGCCGGGCGGCGCTGGTGCAGTTCCTGCAGTCGCAGACGTGCTACAAGATGATCCGCAAGAGCGGCAAAGTGGTGGTCTTCGACATCAACATCCCCGTGCAGCTGGCGTTCTACGCGCTGGTGGAGCACGACATGCCGGTGGCGCCGCTCTGGGACAACACGCAGCAGTGCTTCGTGGGCGCGCTGACCAAGTACGACTTCATCGACATCATGCGGGACTACCTGAGGCGGGGCCGCACGGTGGACGAGCTCAGCAGCTTCAGCATACGAGGGGTGATCTCGGATCCACCGCCGCAGGGGGGGCCCTTCCCGGGCGCTCGCCTGACCCACGGCGGGGAGTTCGGGGCGGTGGACGTGGAGGCGTCCGTCTACGAGGCGTGCCAGAGGCTGTTCACGCCCGCGAGGCATCGCTTCCTCGGAGTCGTGGTGCCGGCGGAAGTGACTCTCTTGGCGATGATCAGCTGCATCGACGTGCTCACCTTCCTCGTGGCGCAGTTCCGGGAGCAGCGGCGCCTCTTCGACGACTCCATCTACGACCTCAGCATTGGGACTTACAAGGGGATCCTAAGCATGGAGCACACGGCCAGGCTTTGCGACGTGCTGGACTTGATGGAGCAGCATGACATCGCGGCCGTGCCCATCACCAACAGCGATGGCTTCATGCTCGGCGCGTACCACCGGAGCGACATCGCCTTCATCGCGAACGCGGCGGACCCGGCGACGGTGGTGCAGAATCTAGAGACGACCGTGGGCGAGATAATGGGCGTGCAGAATACAGAGATCTCCGGGCCGGGGATCACCAGCACGGAGAGCATGGGACAGGCCAACGTGGGAATAGACCAGAGCGGAAACCCGATGGGACCGGGCCCGCAACACAACCTTTTGCGCACACACCAGGTAAGGGGCATTCTCAAGTGGCTGGAGGGCGCGGACGCGTTGGAAAGACGAAAGATCTTGCGGAAGCGGATGCTGACCCCTGCTCCCGTGGCCTGCGCTGTCCTTCGCAGACACACACCTGTCGCCCGAGCGATTCTCTGCAGCGCATCTTCGAGCTGTTCGCAGAGGTGACGTTCGAGCGCGTTTTTGTCGTGGACGAGCATCGGCGATGTATGGGAGTTGTTAGTGCGCGTGATTTGGTGGGGTATTTGTTGAGGCCACTGCGGTAGTGAACCGGAGCAGACCATACTTGATGGTGTCCTCGCGAATCGAACATGTCCTCCTAGCGGCTACGGGAGCCTAGCTCCTGCGCGTGCTGTGTATTCTGCTCCTCCGGAAGACAAGATGCTGGATGGGCCGTGAGTCTGTTGCCCTCGCGATTGAAAAGCACAGAAGTGATTATCACTTTCAAGCGGAGCCTCGTCGTCTTGCTTCTCTGGACATCTCCTGGCGTATACCATGTCTGTGGCAGCGCAGCCATGTCTGTGGCAGCTCATGCTTCATCAGCAGTTGAAGCCGTCGCCGTAGCAGGAGCCGTCGCCGTAGCTGGAGCCGTCGCCGTAGCTGGAGCCGTCGCCGTAGCTGGAGCCGTCGCCGTAGCAGGCGTAGGAGTCGGAGATGCCGGCGGCGCCTCTGTCCTTTTTCTCGCAGCCCCGGAGCCTTCCTTGCCATTCTCGAGGCGGCTGTGCAACTCCATGGATGCGGCCATGTAGGAATTTGGATGGTTCCCCACGGTGTCCAGATCCCGCGCCCTGTGCAAAGATGAGAGGTGGAGAGGGCAAACTGTGGATCAGCGTTGCGCTCTACACAGTTGCGCCCCTCGCCGTGTTCTACGTACGTTCCCACTTTGCTGATGAGGTCGCGATGCGTCACCTCAAAGTGCCGGTAGCAAGCCACTTGGTAGTGGTGCTCCCGAGCCGCTTGCACAATGTTCTCCCGATCCGCGCCCGTGATGCGCATCTGGCCCAGCATCGCCGAGAGCTGCTGCTCTCCGAAGTGGCGGAAGGGACATCCGTGCGCTTGCCCGGGCAGAGGCGGCGTGCCCTGGATGATCTGCATGCACCCATACGCGGTGTAGTCGGTGCGCTTTCCCTCCTTACCGTACATGTGCCGCCAACCGTACGAGTAGCGCTTCTTGTAGTCCGCGGAGGACATGATCTTCGTGTACTCCATCTCGAAGAACCGGTGCGCGTCCTCCAGCGTGAGCCCCGCGCCCTTGAGGAAGAGGCCGTACTGCATGCGGCCCTGATGCTTCAGCTTGTGGTTGCTGCGCAGGCTCTTGTGCAGGTGCCTCATGCACAGGGGCATGGATCGGCTCGCGAGGCCGTCGATGTCCTCCGGCGCAATGCCATTGGCACTGGTTCTATTCTGCAGTCCATAGCTGCGGCCGACGTACTGCTTGTCGATGTTGTTCACGAGAGGTCCGATCCGAGGATCGGCCGCGGCATACCCGAAGCCGCCGGCGCCCATTGCCATGCTGCGGCTGAGCATGGTCCGGAACCGGGCGGTGATGATACCGACGAACATCTCCAGGGGCACGTAGGCCTTGCCACGCTTGAGAAAGACGCTGCGCCGCGCGATTTCCTGAAGCGCCTCCGTGAACGGCAACTTAAAGTACTGCATCTTCTCGAAGGTGATGCCGCTTCCTGATGGTGTTGGAGGGGCGCAGAAGCGGTAGGAGAAGTAGACGAGATGAAAGAAGCAGTAGAAGAAGAAGGAGAAGAGGGGGAAGAAGGGGAAGAAAAAGAAGCAGAAGATGAAGCAGAAGAATCAGGAACAACAGGTGAGTCGACCAGAAAGGAGCCGAGCAAAGCAGCATCTCCATGTTGTTGCCGAGCCTGCAGCAAGCTCAGCGCGCGTGACCAGATGCCTCACCTCGCTGCTTTGAGCTGATGAGCGGCAGGAGCGCGTCCCGCAGGCTCTCCTTCTCGTCCTCGGCCACCTCCTCGTAGTTGAGCTCGTTCTCCTGCATGAAGATCCGCAGCTCCGCGCCGGACAGCTTTGAGATGCGGTGCCTGAATAGCGTGCTTTCCATGTGCAGGAACCAGGTGCGCCGATCTTCGGTCTTGCAGTGGGCCAGGCGCAGCAGCCAGTGGCTGAACTGGTCCTTGCGCAGGTCCTCGGCCGCTCCCTCGTAGCTCCGAAGCGGGAGAAAGCGATTGCACACCTCTTCCACGCGCTTGGAGAACTCTCCCGCAGGCAGGCCGCGCGTCTTGAAGCTTTCTATGGCGCGGAGCACGCGCAGGCGGTCCACCGTGAAGGTCTCGAACTCGTCGAGGGTCAGCTCCTCGGTGGGCGGGGACTTGTACAGGCTCAGCTTCTGCCGCGCCTCCGTCTTCGCCACCGGCGCCGACGAGCGGAACACCGAGTTTCTCTTCATGACGGAAAGCGAGGAAAGGACGAAGGCCTTGCGCGTCGCCCAGTTGCGTCGACAAGGGAAAGGGCGCGCTCGACGCGCAGCAGTACCCCAGCTTTAAGCTTTGAGCTTCGCGCTGAGGATTCGAAATGCAGAAAGCGCGGGAAGGCGGGAAAACCCGAAAACCCGAAAACCCGAAAACCGGAAAACCCGAAAACCCGAAAACCCGAAAACCCCCAAAAACCAAAAACCCAAAAACCCAAAAAACCAGAAAACCAGAAAACCAGATGGAAGGATGAAAAGAAGATGTTCAAGCTGCGTTCAACTTCGCCGCCGTAGGATGTGCGCACAGCGCGTGTGGGACAGACGGCCACAGCGGTAGTGGATTGGTGCCAGGCAGATTCGCGCTCCTTCCTCGCGCGACGTTCGCGCAACTCTGCTCGGAATCTCAAATTCGCGATCTTCCAATACGCCCCAAACTCAAGTTCCGCCCATTCCACGTGTCCTTGACGATTGGCTCTTCCACGCCACATACGTCACAGCACGGCCCTTTGCGCAGCCGTTGTACGTGTGCACAGGAGCCACGCCGAGATCCACAACGTGCGCGCGGATTCGTGGCTCCGAGCGGCTTCGATTCTCCGTAGACGTCCGGCAGCGCACCCGCAGCCGCACATCAGCAGTCGCTTCCGCCTCCTCTTCGACCTTCACGATGGCCTCCGGAGACTACAACGTCGCTGATGTACGTAGCACGTCGGCGTCCATTCCCATGGTGGTGGTGTGGCGGCGCACCGCGCAAAGTGAGCGGGAGAAGTGCGTCAGCACCTCGCGCCGTTCGCCGCGCGCCCGTCAGCTCGGCAGCTGTGGGGAACTGCGACACGGGCAGCGTGGCACGCCTCCGAAGCTTCCGACGGCAGAGGAGAAGTGAACTGATGAGTTTTTGCGTCCTGTGGCTCTAGATCAGCTTGGCCGACTTCGGTCGCAAGGAGATCGAGCTCGCCGAGCACGAGATGCCCGGTCTGATGGCCTGCCGCGAGGAGTTCGCCGGCCAGCTGTCCGGCGCGCGCGTGGCGGGGTCGCTGCACATGACCATTCAGACCGCCGTGCTCATCGAGACGCTCAAGGCGCTCGGTGCTGACGTCAGATGGTGCAGTTGCAACATCTTCTCCACCCAGGACCACGCCGCCGCGGCCATTGCCCGCGACGAGTCCGCCGCCGTGTTCGCCTGGAAGGGCGAGACCCTCGAGGAGTACTGGGACTGCACCCTGAAGGCGTGCACGTGGCCCGAGGACGATGGCAAGGGCCAGGGCCCGGACATCATCGTGGACGACGGCGGTGACATGACGCTCCTCATCCACGAGGGCTACAAGGCCGAGGAGGCCTTCGCCAAGGACGGCACCCTCCCGGACCCGGACAGCACGGACAACGCCGAGTTCAAGATCGTGCTCACCATCGTGCGCCGCGAGCTCTCCAACGACCCGCAGCGCTGGCACAAGATGGCCGCGCGCTGCTTCGGCGTCTCGGAGGAGACCACCACGGGCGTGCACCGCCTGTACCAGATGGAGAAGAAGGGCGAGCTGCTCTTCCCCGCCATCAACGTGAACGACTCCGTGACCAAGTCCAAGTTCGACAACCTGTACGGCTGCAAGCACTCCCTGCCGGACGGTATCATGCGCGCCACCGACGTGATGCTCGCGGGCAAGCGCATCGTGATCTGCGGCTTCGGCGACGTGGGCAAAGGCAGCGCCCAGGCCATGAAGGCCGCCGGTGCCGTGGTGTACGTGACGGAGATCGACCCGATCTGCGCGCTGCAGGCCGCCATGGAGGGGTTCCGCGTGGTCCGCCTCGAGTCCGTCGTCTCGGAAGCCGACATCTTCATCACCACCACGGGAAACAAGGGCATCATCATGACCGCGGACATGGCGAAGATGAAGAACAACGCCATCGTGGGAAACATCGGCCACTTCGACAACGAAATTGACATGGACGGCCTCATGGCCGCCACCCAGCGCACGAACATCAAGCCGCAGGTCGACAAGTTCACCTTCCCGGATGGCCACGGCATCATCGTGCTCGCCGAGGGCCGCCTGCTCAACCTGGGCTGCGCCACCGGCCACCCGTCCTTCGTGATGTCCAACTCCTTCACGAACCAGACCCTGGCCCAGCTGGAGCTCTGGAACGAGCGCGAGTCCGGCAAGTACGAGCGCGGCCACGTCTACGTCCTGCCGAAGCACCTCGACGAGAAGGTGGCGCGCCTCCACCTCGACGCCCTGGGCGTGGAGCTCACCCAGCTCTCCCAGGAGCAGGCGGACTACATCAACGTCAGCGCCAATGGTCCGTTCAAGCCGGAGGCCTACCGCTATTAGGCAGCTTAGGGCTCCCACCCCCCCTCCCTGCTTCGTGGCCTGGCGCGGACCGTGAAGCGAAACCTAGTGCTGTTGACCGAGAAGTGCGCGCCGAGGCTCCAGTGGTTGGATGATCGCTGAAATCAACGGAACGTTTATGGTTCCTCTCAGGGCGTGTCTCTCTGCTGTGGTGAAGGTTGTCACGCTCACCAGCCGACCCTCATCTCGCCCCCTTCTCAACAGCGTTCAAAGGCTTTCTCAGGGCTTCTCAGGGCTTTGTCTTTCTTCCCAATCGGCCTGGCGCTCCGCTCATGGCCGCTACACAATCCGGGCTTCCGACTCCAAGTCGGGTCCACAGCTGGCAGGGCAGAACGGAGAAATGGGCTCCGGCGGATCCCTGGAGCAACGGGAAAGGAAAGGAAGGCGGCCAAATCAGAACCGAGCCCGCCAGCTACCCTGCATGTCCCGGAGGTGCGCCTCATACTTTGCACCTACCTAAACGACGGCTGAACAGCCAGCAGCGGATTGCCAGGGCCAAAGACCTGCTCCCAATTCTTCTGGATGCCGAGATCGAATGGATTTCGCCAGATTCGGCCCCGACTCCTGGCGTAGGCCCGCCGGCGACGATTCAAGTAGAATTCGATGGTGCTTTGCCCGCTCAGGAGCAGGTAGATGTGCCAGCCCCACAATATGGAGATCGCGAACGTGACGCTCAGGGCGATGACGAAGCAAAAGACCTGCAGGTTTGGTTGCGGAAGCAGCCAAAGCAAGCTGGTCAGAGAGACGAAGCACAAAGCAGTCCCAAAACACGCGCGTCCTCCATCTGCAACGTGTTCTGCGTACCACTGCGTTGCGTTTGGTGGGAACCAAGCGAACCGTCAACGCCTCCTGCCCCTCGCGGCGGTATATCTCTTCGTACGGCTTGAACGTGCTTGTCATTAGCTGCAAGACGCCACATTGATCAGCTTGGAGAAGCCGGGGTCGCCACTGCCACCGTGCAACACATACGGAGACCCGGGGGGCGACTTACGTATACGCAGCTGATCCAAAGGTACATCAGAAACAAGAAGAAGTAGCGATAGTTGTAGTAGCCGATGCAGTTGTTCATCCATGGGCAGTGGTGATCCATGTTGAGCACGCACTCGTTGCAAACGCTGCAATGATGCGTCCTTCACGTTCATTCGGAGCAAATTTTTAGAACCATTAGAGGCGAATCGCCAATGCTTCGGCCCACATAAGGAGACCCGCCCTTTTGCTCAGAAGCGCACCTTGGTGGCTTGGGATTTCTGCACGTTTCGCAGTAGCGCCACATCACGACGAATCGCTCTGGCACGGCGGCATTGGTGCCAGCCACGCCATCGGCGAGAAGCGCGCGGCCTGGCGACGGCACCTTCACCCGCGTCTTCAGCCTGCCTCCCTTCGCCCGGCCTCCGTGAGCGGAATGGGGATGCGCCGGCACCATCTGGCCCGTCTCTTCGTCTGGCAACCCCGGCATGGTCCGCAGCCTACCGCGCAGCCAGAGCATTCACTTCATGAGCTGCGGCCGTTCTCCACCCGGCGATGGCGTGCAACAACCGTCCACCACACCATAACGCACCGTGCTGGCCGTCCCGGCCGGGTCGACGCGCAGAGGATGTAGTTGAAAAAGATGTTGAAAAGCAGATAGAAGCTCCAGAACAGGTGCAGCTCGCCCAGGAGCGTCCCCCGAGGGGCGATGGACGGCAGCACCAGGGTGACATACAGGCCCGCGGCACTCAGGATGAGAGCGCTGCCTCCGATGATGAGCATCGGGCCCAACAGGCGCATCAGAAGATCCAGAAGCCGGATCTATGGCACAGCAAAACCGACTTGGCAACTCAGCATCCGGCGCTCCCACCGCCGTCGTCCCGTCGTCTGCTCACCAGGATCGCCTGCGCATAGAAGATGATGACGAAGTTGGAGTTGCTGGTCAACCTGCGTTGCAGTTGGGCCACACCGCCCCAAAGTTGCGGCGTTAGGCACTCCAGCACCAAGCATGACCGGTTACCAATGCAGATCCTCACCGCTCCAGCACCCGGTCCAGGCAGCTCTGGCGCGCCATGCTAGCCTGAGTGCCCCTTCTTCGCTCCTAGCCGTACTATCAAGCCTCCATCGGAGAAACGAGCGCTGCGACGCGCGTGGAAGACCGTCAGAAGCGGATGGAAAGCTGGGGTGCAGCATTCCGGCCACCAAGTGCTGCGTCCGTCCGTAGGAGAGCCCAATAAGGGAGAGACCGAGGCGCCGATGAGCCAATTATTTAACTTGACGTTGAAAATATATTGATATTCATCAAATTATTGTATGAAGTTACCAAAAATGCTTCAAAATATAGATTTATCTTTATTTGACCATCCTAAAATTCCGACAAGCACACGAGAAAGTCTCGCCTCTGTCCGAAACCGACATCCAAGGCTTTTCGTCTCTGTCCCTTTCTCTCTCTGTCTTGTTTTTCTTTTTTGCCGCCGATTCTGCGGATCTCAAGGATCCATCCATCTTTGCGCGCAGATGTCTCGGTTTGTGCTGCTGGCGTTTTGCTCCATGGCCAGCGCAGCTACGCGGAAGACGCCGGCGATGCTTCTGGATCCTTGGCTGCAGCCGTCCGATGCGGTGGTGTACAGCGCTCGGCAAATGGCGGGCGCACGCGCGCTGGAGTCAAAGCGCCGAGACGCTCTCTTCCACGACCCTCTCAGTCAGCATCTGGCCGGCGAGTCCGTGATGCACGCCATCGAGGCGCGTGTTCGCGCGGCGGAGGCGAAGGGCCCGAGTCGCTTCGGGCGGAAGATCGCGGTGCGCACGCGGTACTTCGACGACGCTCTGGGCGAGTTCTGTGCGAAGCATCGAAGTCGCGCCGCGCAGATTGTCTTGCTCGGTGCAGGTGCGTCCCGCTGGATGAGCACACAAGGCTGTTTTTGATTTTTACGTATGTGCATGTGTTGCACGCACGCGCGCTGAGCAAGCATTCCAGGAATGGACACGCGGACTTGGAGGCTTGCTTCGCTGCGAAACGCGGAGATCATCGAGGTGGATCACGAGCGCGTGCTGCAGGCGAAGAGCGAGGTTCTCTGCGAGGTCCGACCGCGCCGAACGGCACGTGGCCGCGTCGCCTTTGCGGTGGACCTTCGCAGAGGGGACTGGGCGGAGCGCTTGGCAGAGTTCCGGGTGCCGCTTGGGCCAGTCGGGGAGGACCGCGTCTTCCGCTCCCTTCCGGGCAGCTTTGGGTTCCGGTTCCGCATGCTCGTGGCGTCTTTGTTTCAAAACCTGGGCGCGGCCTTCGGCCCGACGAACGACCGAGCCGGCGGCGGGGTTGCGTGCGTTGCGCGGTGGTTCGCGCAGCGGCTCCAGAGGTTGGCCGACACCACACGACCCACAGCAGCGAGCGAGCTGCGGGGTGCGGGGACAAGGAAGCTGCTGGAGCGAGGGCAGCCGCTGTGCGTCGTGATGGAGGGACTGCTCATGTACCTGAGCGGGCGGGAGGTGAGGCGCCTGCTTCGGAAAGTCGGGCGGCTCTCGGACGGTCCGGCAAGGGTGTGTGCTTCGCTGGTGAATTGGCAGAGCGTGCGCGACGCCAGAAGCTCCGAGTCGAAGCTGCTGAGGTCCTGGAAGTGGGGCTGCGATCGAGAGAAGGCGAAGGCCTTCTTCGAGAAAGCCCTCGGCCCGGGCTGGACGGTGCTCAAGGTGGATCTGGTGGGAGAGGACGTGCACTACGGGGTCTGGGCGCATCTCGATTTCAGGAACAGCAAACGCAAGGGGCAGACCCTTTACGTCGTGGCCGAGAGACAGCAACGATGATACAGTAGCTTGGTTGAGGTGGACTGGGCTCATGGCCGCTGGGAGCGATGGTGCTCTCCTTCTCACCTTTTCACACACCAGACGACAGGTAACAGGATTGTGCGCTTTCACTTTTGTGTTGTGCAGTTGTGCAGCGCCGATGCTCACATCAAGTGGAGGAAAGTACGGTACAGTACCTGCAGTATTCATTTCTGCAATATCCTGCTACTGTCTAATACAACTCTCCAATTTTAAATTGATAAATTTTACTTTGAATTAACGTTAGAGGCACGGCTGTCTGAAGTCTGTGGTGCTGCGGATGGTGGGGGTTCTGCTGTTCTGCTGCTCTTGTTCCGATTGTTCCAACCCTCCCTGATTGGGTCCCTTGCCTCCACGTCTTTCATATATCAAGGGTAGATAGCTGCCGTAGCGTTCATGAGACATTCTCCTTATGCCTAATCTGTTGAGGTCTTCAGCATCACTTCTCCAACTTGACAAGACACAGTCTGTTCCACAGCCATCCTACGCAGGAATTCGCGCACCGCCAGCGGTCATCTCCAAAAAGCGGCGCCGAAGCCGAGCCTCCTGGCCTGCACCGGGCCCCGCTGCTGCGATGGACGACGCGAGGTCAGCGCTGCGGCGCGCCAGTCTCAACGCCAGCCACGCGCTGTACAGCAGTCGGCGGCGCACCGCCGAGGAGCAGCCCACCGCGGAAGCGGACGAAGCGTATGTGAAGCAGCTTTTCAACTCCAACGCCTTTGAACAGGTCTGTGCTTGTGTTGCTGTTGTCTCCAGCTCTCTGCGAAACGGGTCGTGATGCTTCGACGCTTTTGCGTCGCTGGACTCTCTGAAAAAGGTGTGCGCGCATGTGGACCGCCTCGTGAATTTCAACCACTCGCACGTGTCCAAGACCATTTTGGAGCTGCGCGGGCGGAGTCTGCTGCGCCTGAGCGAGTACATGCTGGCGTTGGAGGACTTTCGGCAGATTCTCGTCACCATGGACGACGCGCATCTCGAGGCGCGCGCGTACTACAAGGTGTCGGCGAAGATGTCTGCGCGACACTGCCTCCTCAAAGCGCGGCGGCTCAAGGAGGGCCTCCGCACGCCGCTGGGCCAGGCGAATCCCACCGCCATGGACTTCCCCAGCACGCACTCCATCAGCGAGACGCCGGCGGCGCTCAGCCAAAAGGTGCTCAAGCTGTACACCGTCGGCCTGGGCTTCGCCGAGCAACTGCTGGGGGGGTACATCTGCGACTTTTGCACCAAGCCCAACATCGGGGCGCCGCGGCAGGCGAATTGGGGAGGCACCGGCTACGGTCAGGACCTCGAGGGCGACGTCGGCGAGAGCCTGAGCGCAGGCTCGGCGGCGCCGGATGAAGTCTGGGAGCTCATTCTCGC
This sequence comes from Pinguiococcus pyrenoidosus, assembly GCA_019677205.1. NCBI lineage: Eukaryota > Pinguiophyceae > Pinguiochrysidales > Pinguiochrysidaceae > Pinguiococcus > Pinguiococcus pyrenoidosus. Next base: position 24,626 of record JAAMXY010001654.1, read on the forward strand.
TGCGCGGATCGGCCGGGCCATCGAGCTCATCAGCCTCGACAGGATGCCGGAGGCGACCACCGAGCTGGGGATCGCGCGGCAGCTTGCCGTCCATCTGGAGGACGGCGCGAACGGGAGCGAGTACAACGCCGCGTCCTCCGCGGGGCGCTCTCCCTCCGTCGGGAACGCAAGCTTGAGCTCCATGGGGAACTTTGACTCCGTGCAGAGCATGGAGTCGCCTGGGCATTCCGGGTCGCCCTCCCTGGTGTCTCATCAGGCGTTTTTCGAGGACTCGCAGGAGGCTGGGGAGGAGAACAGCAAGGAACAGGCTCCGCAGAGCCCCCCGGTGACGCCGCTGACGTCCACGCCGGGACCCCCGTTGTCAAGACGATCACGAGTGAGCTCCGCAATCGTCGCGCTGCAGCCGGGAGAGCAACCCGACGACATGATCTCGCCGGGCCTGCTGCTTCGCGCTCATTTTGATTGCCTCCTCGTCCGCGCGGATGACCTGACGGCTCAGGGAGACTTGCCAAAGTACGCTTGCAAAAGGAACTGGGGAAGGCCTCTGGCGCAGTTCTAACTGGGTGCTCCTCGGATCCGCTGCAGGGCTGGGGACATGTGGGCCGCCGCGGTGGGGCTCCTACCAAAGCCGATGCTGGCCGGTGCTACCCCGCGCGGCCTTTCCGCCGTGGCTGCACTTCAATCGTCAGCCGAGACGGAGACCTTGCAGCAGGAAACCGACACGGATAGCACCATCGATCCGGTCCTGAAGGCAATGGCCTACCACAATCACGGCGTGTCCTTGATGCGGTGAGTTTCTTTTTGTGGTTTTGGGGCAAGGCGCGCAAACACCGACGCAGAATCGATGACGTCTGCCGCGGTTTTGGTCTGCTTCTTCGCAGGTCGGGGAGCGCAGGCCAAGCCTCTCACATGTTCGCCAGCGTGCTGGCGATTCTCGAGAACCGAGTCGGGTATGATGCGGGAGCAAGCTGAGCAGAGAGGGACACCTTCCCAGAAAAAGCTGACTTGTTTGCTCGACGCAGGCGGCTTGCTACTCTGGATGTAAGCTCACAGGGTGGCAAGCTGGCATACAAGTCCATGCTGTGCCGAGGGATCGCGCTGCTCGCCATGGGGCTCGGCGCCGCGCCGCTCGATCCGGAAAGTGATCTTTCCTTGGACAACGTCTCCGGGTACGTCGCGAAGGCGCGGCAGCAGCTGTCGGCAGCCGAGGAGTTGCAGCCCGGCCAGGACGACATCCTTTCGTATGCGTTGGGGATCACATGCTTTTGTCTTGGCGACGAGTCCTCCGCGCACAAGCATCTCTCCACCGTGATGGACTCTTCTGCCGCAGCAAGCTTCCCGAGAGACCTGCATGACAGCTTGAGAGAGCTGAGGGAAGCCGCCCAGAAGCTGATTGAGGCCAACCAAGCTGATGCGGCGCCTGGCGACGAGACAGCAACCCCCACAGGAGGCGAGGTCACCGCTGTGCCGGCCGATGAGCAGCATGCTCCGCTGAGCAAGGCCGAGGAGCCTCCAGTCGAGGCCACAGCGCTTGCGTAAGGTGCACAACGCCAAGGTGCACAACGCCCCGGTGCACTGCTTCATCCAGCGGGGGCCTGCCCCACAGAAAAGATTTTCGAAACGCCACCTCAAGAGACATTCCTTTCCAAAAATGAAGAGTCTTCAGATCTTCAAGGCTTCAAGGCTTTGTATAAATGATCGCAAGAGTCGCCTCTGAAAGGTCCAATCCTCCAGAGCTTTGCGCGGCACGCAGGCAACTTGCCTCACACATCTTCACATGACACACAGAACGCGAATCGCGACACGGACATTCCATCTCCAAGGTACCAGCCAAAAAGCAAACAGATGGCACCTCTGCTCAGCCGTCATCTGCTGCCACTGCCATGCTCTGCGAGCCTTGGTCGTCCCCGTCATCCTCGGTTTCGAGGCGCATGTTCGCGATGCCGTTCGCAATCGGGAAGCGACGACCTGTTTCGGCACAGATCAGGTCCCCTTCGAGGACGTGGATGTCGAAGAGCACATGGTGGATCGCTTGGAGGAACGCCTCGTCCCTGAGCAGCTCATCCCCAACCTCCTCGGGCAGCTGCACATCCACCGCTGCTGCGGCTTGGCGCAGAGATCCCCAGTGGAGCGTCGGAAAGAGACGCCGGATGAAGTCGGGTCGTAAAGGAGAGTCTCGAACTTGCACCTGTGTAGAAGAGAGAGAGAGAGAGAGAGAGAGAGAGAGAGAGAGAGAGAGAGAGAGAGAGAGAGAGAGAGAGAGAGAGAGAGAGAAAGAGAGAGAGAGAGAGAGAGAGGAAAAAAAGAGAGAGAGATTCAGAGAATTGCGAGTGACGAAGGAAAAGCGAAAGCACCAAGTACGAAGCTGTACACACACCTCTCGAGCTTCCAGCGTAAAGCAGGCCTCAGAATCGCTCGCACTCTGCTGAGAGGTCAGCAAGTTGTGCGTCAAGAGGCGCATCTTGGTGATCTCAATCGAAGATTTCAACACCGAGAAAGGGCGGGAAACACACAGCGCCCACCGCCAAAATCGGCGGGAAAAGCAGCGAGGGCGACTTTCGCCATCGGATTGGTCGAGAGCGAGCGAAATCCGTCTGTCCTAGAGTTCAGTCATGCTTTAGTAACGACCTACAAAAGTTTAAGATTATTTTATAGTATATATCAAAAACATGTCAAGTATTATTATGGCACAACGCTTACTACTATATCCCAATTCTACAGCCCACATCATGCCGATGACTGCAAACACGTTGATCGTTTTTCGGCGGGCTTCTTTGTGGCGCGGAAGACGGCGCCTTCTGAGCCTCTCACACTGCATCCGACAGCCCGAAGCCCCTCTCAGGAGTCATGTCGAGTACCATGCTCACCGAAGAGGCGCTGGCGGCCAGAGACGCGGACTCCGTAACCGATTCTCCGAGCGCAGAAGCTTCACAGGGCTTCGTGAAAGACATCGACAGTGAAGAGCGCCGGATGGACGAGATGGAACTGGTGCGAGAGGCGGACTCCACACAGCTGGACGCCTACGAAGACTGCTGGGTACTGCTGCCGACGTCCTGGCTGCAGGAGTGGTCGGCGTATGTGGCCGGAGAGGGGCCTCGGCCGGGCGTGGTGCGCAACCACGAGTTGCTGGAGTTGGACAACTCTCCCAAGCCCGGTCTGGTGAAGGTGCGCGACTACCGCGCGGTGAACTGTCGCGTGTATGCGCTCTACGCGGAGCTGTACGGCACGGACTGCACTCCGGCGGTGTGTCGATACGAAGTGGATCTTTACGCGCCGTCCGTCATGGGCAAGTTTAAAGAGGCGGCGCTGAGAGGACCTCTGCTGGAAGCGCGCATCGCTGCGCAGGAAGTGCGGAAGCGCTACGAGTATCCGCCGTCGGAGCCGGACTCGGACACGGATGTGATCTGCTGCTGCTGCGTCACCCGCACCTGCATCGAGAACATGCTTTATGCAATCTTCACGTGCGGCAGGCACCTCACCGCGCCGCCGAGATACACCAAGCTGCAGATGGAAGACGATGACGAAGACCTGGACACGGAAGAAGTTGAAGGCGAAACGCAGAATGGCGATTGAGACGGGTTCTGAAAAGCTGAGGAGGATGCTCAGGCCGTTCTGCGCGACGGGAGTTCGGCGGGGGGATGCAGCTGGATCGATCGCCACGCTATGGCTTTGGAGCGTACCAGGGAACTTCGCTGCTGCGTTCTCCGGTGGGCGCAGCTTGCCGAACCAAGTACGGACAGTCTGCGTCATCCTTCAGCTCGTTCAAGTGCTCTTTGGCCGCTATTGCACATGTGGGAGCGAAACGATTCCCAGCTTCTGCGCGACTGATCCCAAGCATGAAGCAGAGGTTGATCTGAAGGCCATTCTGCCATCTCTTCGAGTTGGCGCAGCTGTTGCCGCAGCAGTTGCCGCAGCTGTTGCCGCAGCAGTTGCCGCAGCTGTTGCCGCAGCAGTTGCAGCAGCAGCAGCAGCAGCAATGGCATCAGCAGCCGTGACTCGTGATGCCGGCGAGACCGATTCACCGCAGGCCGCAGGAGATTTGATCACTTCATCTCTGGCATTGACGAGTGGTTCGAGGTATTCGGAAATGGGTGACAAAAGACAGTGCGCACCTTCCTGAGCCTAGTGATGTCTCGCAGAGCTTCGGGGACGGCGGCTAAGATAGTGTGCGCCATCCGGACTGGGATACACTTTTGGTGACCGACGCAGCGAAGGCGCCTCAAGCGACGAGACGAGATGCTGAGAATTAGAAACGGCCGCTTGCTGCTCTTCAGGGAGAAGAAGGAGAAGAGTAATTGAGCTGCAATGAACCAGAACGAGTGCTTAGCTACGCTCACCCTTGCTCAGCAGCCCCGTCACGGAGTGCTTGATCGGAGTGAAAGAAGCTACCATGTACAATTAAAAGCCACATACTCCTCAAAACGTTCGCCTCATTATTAGAAGCTGTTCCTCTCGCGGATGCACTGCTCATTGTATTCCTGCAGGCGCGTCAAGAAGGCCGTCAGCTCCTCGGATGGGGCTACTTCCTCATACGACGTGGCCTTGAGGGCTCTCGATAGACGGTCTCGGTCATGACAGTATCGATCTTGCGGCCTGAACTCGAGGCATCTGTTGCGAATTGGTTGGAGCTCGGAGATTGCATCGGGCAATGGCATGCGGGGCGGCGGCAACTCATATCCCTCGCCGCAGAGTACCCCGTAATCTGCTTCCGAGCAGAACAGCGCGAAGCAGGCCTCATTCAAGACTACGCCAACGCTGAAGTAGTCACTCTCGAAGGAGTACTGGACCCGTCTTCTCTTCCTCGGTGGCTCTTCCGGTGCAATCTGCGGCGCAATCTGCGGTACCACCTCCGGTGCCATGTACAGGGGTGTTCCAACGTGGGCAGTCTTCAGACTTAGGGACCTTGCACTGCTCTCTCTGGAAACACCGAAATCGCAGAACTTGGCGTGGAAAGCTTGCTCAGCTCCTGCAGGCGCGAACAACAAAAGATTCTCCGGCTTGATGTCTCGATGGAGAATACCCTTCGAATGGAAGTGCTCGATTCCTTTGGCAATGCTGTTGAGAACCTTCATCAGCACGCCGCGCAAGAGCGGAACATTCCCATGCTGCGTTCCCGTGCTTCGAAAGCAATTCAAGAGCGCCCGAAAGGAGCCCAGCTCAGCATACTGCATGACGAGGCCCAGCTTGTCCACCCTTCCATCCTGCCTTGTGACGTAGTACCCGTAAAAGTCCACAACCTCCTCGCACTGAGCCTTTCGAAGCGTGTCGAGCTCTCGAAGAACGTCGCAAATACCTTCGCGGTTCTCCGGCTCGATCTCCTTGATCGCCATCAGGGCATTGGTATTGTCACGCCCACAGAAGACGCGGCCAAAGGCACCGCTGCCAATGATGCGCCTGTCGCTGAAGCCGCTGGCGCAATAGTGCTTCAGCTTTGGGAGCCAGTGGGAGATCGCGAGCTCAAGCTCTCCCTGACCACGTGCATCCTCGTCCCGCGCTTCCCTTTCCATCGTAGCATCCCTCTGATTCGCCTCCTGACTTCCCGTTTCGCGACGACGCTCCAGCATCTCTGGCCTCACCGTGCCTCGGAGAAGCTCCTTCCCTGACTCGCGGAATGCCTGCGCGATGTCAGGGGCGATCCAGGCAGACGTGCCATCATCCGCAGTGCAATACTCCAGGCCACAACGCGATTGCCACTGCGTGATCAGCTTGTCCATCATGGCGCTCACCAAGGCGAGGTTGGCTTCGCAGTATGATCGCAGGGTTTCTGCTTCTTCGTCTCGAAACCTTTCGGCTCCCAAGAGAGCCACGTAGTCAAACGAAGTCTCGGCATCGTCTTGGACATAGTGTTCAAGAGCTTCCAACAGGCCAGCGACCGCTTCCGCGGCTTGAGCGCCTTCTCTGAAAACGTCATACAGCTCGCAGACTTGTGGAATTGGATGCTCGCGAAGCCGTCCACTTTCCAGCGCCGCCTGCACTACTACGAGGCCCAACTTGACGTACGGAAATGCCTTCCGCAGAAACTGACTTGGTTGGCGAATCTTGAACTTCACAACTTTCCCGTCATCATCGAGACCCGGTCTCAAAGTGGCGCTGCAGAGAAAGGTGAGACTGAGCTCCTGGGCAAACCAAGTCGTGGGATCAAACGTCGACGGCGGCTCTGCTGGGTAGAGCAACGCCAGCGTTGGAGGCTGCATCGTTGTGTTCTCGGACGCATCAAGTAGCGCCTGCACCATGTTGATGTACCGGCGTGGCTTTTGCTCCAAACCACATGACAGGTCTTGAAGCACGGAAGAAAGCTCGCCCGTGTGCCGATGAATGTCCTCTTGGAGCTTGC
>JAAMXY010001660.1:0-16042 GCA_019677205.1 Pinguiococcus pyrenoidosus
CCAACCATTCATCTGGACTCTCCTATCCTTCTCTACGCTACAACGGTTAGATCCCGTTCCCACATCGTGCAGTCAGTCCTCCAATCATCCTCGAGAATATCAGATTCCAAAAGCTTCGTTGGAAAAGTTCGCTTCGCGCCATTTTTCGCGCCAAAAACACAGATGCCGACTCGAATGGCACAAACGCCATTACCACTGGGTTTCTGCACCTCACGCCGTTGGACACTCTTTCGCTCTGCATGAATACAAATGGCTCACGGTCAAAAGAGTCGTCGAAATCAAGCGATGCGCGCGCAGATGCGACACAGCTTTCGCGCGCAGTCTTCGAGCGCGTGGCGAGCCGCTTGGATGGCCGTCCATCTCTTGTGCTTCCTGGCCTCTTCGTAGGCAGCATCGGCTGCGCTTACTCTGAGGAGGTCTTGGTGGAGCACCGCATCACTCGCGTGGTCGCAGCCGGCAACGGCTTGAGAACGCCCTTTGCGTCGCAGGTCCGCTCTGTTCCGGGTGACTTCAGTGTGATGCGGTACCAACTCTTTGCTGTTGGATGAGTTTGGTTGATTGACGTTGTGCTAGGCCCGGTATTTGCGGCTTCGGGTGGACGACAATCCGCGAGACGCCGACAAGCTCCTCGCGCTGTTGTTTGTGGCGATTTGCTTCATTCGCAAGGCGCTCGCGGAGCAGCGCAACGTCTTGGTCCACTGCTTTGCGGGCAAGAGTCGCTCGGTTACGATCATCATGGCGTACCTGATGACGAGGGAGATAGAGCCGGTGCAGGAGGTGCGAGAAGCTCTGAGGCTCGTGGCTCAGGTCCGTCCCAAGGCTGCACCCAACCTGGCCTTTACCATCATGCTGAAGGTTCGTTTGGAGGCCTCTTCGCGTCCTTGTTGTCTCTACCTCTACTTCCTATAAGGACGAAGAGAAATAGCAGCTACATGCAAGCAGGATCGTCTGCTTGTGAGCTTTGGTTTCCGTCGAAGTCTGCTTGTGAGCTTTGGTTTCCGTCGAAGATGCGGCTCGCCCTAACTGCCGTTTCCCGGTTTCTTTGCTCTCAAGGCTCTGGAGAGGGTGCCCGTCTGTGAGAGACTGGAGTTTTTGCAAGCGAGCTGCCCGCAGGAGGACGTGGAGCGTCTGCAAGGCGTGGAGTCGGGAGCGTCCTTTGTCTTGCTGGGCGGAAAGTGCGACAAGGCAGATGCAGATGCAGAAGCAGAGGCAGATGCAGATGCGGAAGCAGAGGAAGAAGCAGAAGCACAAGCAGAAGCAGAAGCAGAAGCACAAGCAGAAGCACACGCAGAGGAACAAGCAGAAGCAGAGGCAGATGCAGAGGCAGAGGCAGAAGCAGAGGCAGAAGCAGAGGCCGAGGCCAATGAAAGGAAATACACGGAGAGCTCATGATCATCGCCGAACGAGTTCTTACCATGCTCTACAACTACAGACACGTCCCGGTACCACTAAGACATGCGATATGTACATGCCGCCGGGGTGGATGATCTCATATCCCCAGAGGCGCTCGCACCGTAGTTCATGCGTAAGTGATGTTCAAGTCCGGAAGCCTTGACCTAGATCTTCGCAATTCGTTCTCCTTCAACCCTGTAGCATACTGGATGTCCCGCTCAGTTCCAACTATACGGCGATACTTTCCACAATCCTGCGACACCAACCGAAAAAAACGGTGCCCCCACCCCGACAACTCACTACGGTCCGTTTGTAGTCCGATCTCTGGCGCACAACTCGGCATGCTTCGTGGTAGTCGCCATGACAACTCAGGTGCACACCCGCGTTCCACTGAATGTACACATCACCTCACCGAAACACGTGCACGACATGCTGCTCGAAGCTTACTTGGAGGTCTCGTAGACGACTCCCGGGACGCGCGGGAGCTCAGCTTGCTCAGCGGAATCCTTCTTGGAGTCTCCGAGGTGCGCGTCCGGGCTCCTCCGGTACGTGGTCTCGAGGTTCTGCACGTCGCTCTGCGTGACCGGCCGGTACTCTCCCCCGATGAAGTTGGCCAGGCGACGGCGAAGTCCCGTGATACCATTATAGATGCGCTGGAAGGACGCTCCGAAGGACAATCGGCTATTCCTGAGAGTCCGCGAGACCGGGTTCTTCTCCTCAACGTCGTCGCGGTTGGACTCGGCGAGCGCCGTGGCGACGCCGCTGGCGGCGGCGGTGTCCACCTCCGCCTGCGCCTTGGCGACGCTGGCGGCACCGGCGAACACGGAGCCGAGCGCCGGGAAGAGGATGCCGAAAGCCGGCTGAATCTCCACAATCGCAGCGGCGGCGGCCACGCACAGGGCGGCGAGGGCCGACGTGAACGGCAGGATACTTCCCGCGCGGGCGCCCTGGTTCGCGTACACGTCAGCCAGGGCCGCGGAGCGGAGCTTCTCGGCAACCTTGTCGATGGCCTGCGCGATGTCGTACTCGGCGCAGGTCAGGTAGTAGGCCGCCTGCGCGGCCGCCACGACGGACACGACGACGGCCTTGAATCCCAGGGAGCCCGGGAGGAGCACGCCGAGAGCCGGGGCGATGAGGATGCTGCGCACGAAGCCGCTCCATTTCTGTCAAGAAACCGCGAAAGCACGCGCGTCAGCATCTCCGCATCTCGTCTGGTGATCCCTTCTGCCACCTGGTGATCCCTTCTGCAAACTGGTGATCCCTTCTACCCAAAAGACATACCTTGCGCATGGACATGGTGGCGATGGAGATCTGCTCGGGGGAGCTGAGCCAGGTGCGCTGGATGGACTTCCTGGTGGCCATGCGGCGGTCACCCACGCCAGAGGCGCGGCGGGCGAGGTAGGAGCACTCCTGCGCCGCGAGGCCAGCGACGGTGGCGCCGGCCACGGAGATGAAGGGCCAGAACAGGAGGAACACATCCGAGAAGATGCCGATGGACCAGCCGGTCTTCATCAGGAACTCCTCCAGAATCTCCGGGGCAAGCAGCGAGAAGGCACCGCAGCCGGTGGACACACCGACGCACATGGGGATGACGGCCTTGACGCGCTCACTGCGGGACAGGATCTGCTCGGCTTCCGCGGCCGTCTGGAGCGTCGCGGCCGCGACCTCCTTACCCTGGGCGACGGCCACACGGCCGATGTACTCCGAGCTGACACCGATGGCCGCGACGAGCGCCGCGAGGGCCGGCACCAGAAGTTCGGTGACCTTGGCGGACCAGATCAGCTACCCAAAGCCAAAAAGAGAATGCACGCAGAGGGGAAGGGCGGGAAGGTACGAGAGAGGGACCGATGAGTCCTCCGGTTTCCGATCCACGTGATCTGCATTCTGGCCGCAAGACTCACCGGGCTCACGGTGGACAGCAGACTGCACGAGATGAGCACTCCGATCTCCGCGCGGGCCAGCTGGGGCTCCCGGCCGATGCGGTCATCGAGCAAGTCAAGGTCCTTCTCCAGGCGGCGGATGGCGAAGGAGACACTGCCGGGCTGCTCGATCTCGTCGCTGTAGTCCTTCTTCTTCGTGGGGAAGCGCAGCGCCTTGGCGAGGGTCCTCTCCAAGGGCCCTTGGTCCGAGGACGGCTGGATTGCCGACGACATCCGCATGGGGCGGAACACCAGCGCCGAGGCGCCGCTGGCGCAGAGCGCGATCAGGATCGCAAGGCGTTGCATGTTGCACTAGCACCGGGACAGCGGACTGCGGAGGAGCCTTGTGCCAACCTGGGGGCTTCGGACGGGCGTCAAGACGAGAGCCACCACGCGGTCCTGGCGCGTGCGTATGCCCTTCTTGAAGCCGTCTGCATGACTAAGCACTGGTCGTTCCGTCCACTTTCAAACCTATCTCACCACGGGATAGGATGACGTTTCCAAAAGTTTCGCTTCTGACAGGTTGAACGTTCTTTCGGGGTCGGTCCGCTCGGGACCGTTTCGGACGGGGGCCTTTTGAAATCCCGGGCGCGCCGGCTGATTGGAGCGCTTGGGCGCATATGTGTTGAGCAGCCAATGGTTGGCTTGATTGGGAGCGGCGCAGATCGATGACGTCGTGCGTACTCCGCGACCATAGGACGTCCACACTGAGAGGCAGACGCACGTATGGGAACAATTGAACGCATGCGGCTGGAGGATCGGTGCGCTGACGAGGAATTCATTCGTTGCTTCGCTCTGAGTCATTCAACTTCGCCGCAACAACAAAACCGGGCGGTCATCCTATGCCAGCGACTACGCAAATATTTTTGCCGCGACCGAACCTCATCCAATCAATGCGCTCGAAGGCCAGCATGCTTCAAAAACACGCCAGACGGCGTCCAGTCTTTGCGCAAATAATCGGCTCCTTCCGATTCAAACACAAGCAAACGCAAATCGGTTGACGATCCTCTCTTTTTGTTTTCTGACATCTACACAGACGTCAATGATTGTTCTTGTGTTCTCCAAGTCAGTGATTTTTCAAGATCTGTGAAAGAAATCTCTGAAATTCGGGGGTCCTGGAAGAGAGATTCATCAAATTTTGATGGTTTCTGGGAGGAGGCTTTGGCACCATTTCAGACAAAGGATTTTCCGCCGAGGCAGGTCCAAACCTCTCACAAGGGATTTTCTCGCGCAAGAGGCAAAAAGATGGAGTCGTCGTGGCACACCACTCTCGGGATCATCGTCGCTTTATGCGTGGGCTTGATCACCCTGGCGTTTCTGCGCAAACTACAGGCCACGAGCCTGGCGGAGCGCACGAGGCTCACGGATTTCCGCTTGCGCGCGCTGCAAAGCATGGACGAGAGCGGCCTGGTGGCTTTGGGCCGCTTTGAGGGCCTGGAAGGCGACGCCATGGTCATCATAAAGCCCACGCGAGCTGCCTTCGCGGGCGAGAAGACGCCAGAAGCGGCGCTGAGAGTCATTCACAGGGCGAAACTGGAGCTGAAGAAGCAGAACACCAACTACGGGTATTACACTTCGCTCAACGCCGCCAAGCTGAGCCCGGCCTCCGTCGAGGTCATCTGGCCAGTGGACCCCGAGACGGTGGAGCGCAAGAAGCCTCGTAAGTGGATAGCGGTCCGGGAGACCCGGCAGATGTACGAGCAAAGCGTCAAGCCCATCGCGTACGGAGAGCAGCAGACCAAGCGCCAGCAGTGGGTCTATGCGATCCTAGGTGCGTTGTGCGTGATATGGATGGATTTTGGCCTGTGTATCCACGCGTCTGAAATTGCTCCTCTTGGCTGGCAGACGGAGAAAGCGAGCAGGACGACGTGGTGCATGCAGACGAGCACTTCGTGATCGTTACGAATCCCAAGTGGAACAAGAGAGACATGAACCAATTGCTTCTCCTGGGTGAGGATGCCGCATGCGAGAGGACGTGCTCGGTCAGCCCTAACGGAAAGGTTTTTGGGGGTGGTCTGTTCGCAGCAATCCCAACAGATCGAGACATTCGGAGCGTGCGAGACCTCGACGGCCAGCATCTTCCGCTTCTGACGCACATGCAGGAGCGGATCTTCGAGACGGTGGCGTCCACGTATCAGCTGAAAGCGGAAGACATCCTGGTGTACTTCCACTACCCGCCCCAGTTCTATCATCTGCATCTGCACATCTGTCACGTCATGCGGCAGCATGATCGTGGAGTCGAGCGCGCGCGCCTCCTGGATGACGTGATCGCAAACCTTTCCATGGACGGCGACTACTACAAGGAGGGGAACATGCTGTATTCCACGAAGGAAGAGAGCGTCCTTCACAAAGCTTTGCGGGACATGGATTGATGTCCTGGACATCCCCTAGAAGACAGCGATTTTGACACACGTCCGCCGTGTCTCCCCCTTGCGCGACGTCCCCATCTTCCTGTTCTTCTTGCTTGCCCGGCTTCGGTGAGTTGGCCACGACTCACGCTCATGTCGCGCGTCCGCAGGAAAGTCCCATTCCTTCCTGCTGATCGCGCTCTTTTTTTTTGGTGTCCTGCCTGGAGTTGTTGCGCGACGAAGTTTTGCTTTTTTTCGCCGTTCTGGGAGGTGCTGAAGGTTGGTTTGGAGAGCATGCACCAAGTGTTCGAATGCAACCCATGGGAGACATGGGAGAGACTTTGGGAAGGAAATACGTTGGAAGGATGCATAAGAGATCAGGAGGGAGTCTTGAGATTCCAGACATCCGCCTTCGTGGCTGGCTACGCTCTGCCAACGCCAACTGCGACTCGGAATGGAGCTCAGCTGGGCAAGGTGAAGATGTTCTTGTACACGCCATAGTCCATGTACTCTCGCCACATCGGCACGGGGGGGTCCAATCCCTTGGAGGTGTACATCCGATCCACCTCCATCCAGTAGCCGTGGAAGAAGGGCCAGTCGTCGCCGATTGCCCTCCTTCGGTCGCCATGGCGTTGGAACGACTCGGCAATCGCGTAGAATCTCTCCTCCACTCCGTAGAGCATCGTGACGGCCAGGTGTCCGCGAATGCAGCGGTTGAAATCCGTCCACATCTCCTCCACCTCGTCCTTGTAGTACAGGCCAACCTCCCCAAAGGTGGAGTCCTTGTGCAGCGCGCCGACGAGCGAGAAGATCGTCTCGAAGAGCACCCGCTCCAGCATGACGCGACGCCACTCGTAGTAGCCAACGGCTTCGCAGTAAATGTTGTTGCGGGTCAAGCGCTGCGTCATCGCGCCGGCCCACTTGCCGCAGACGCTCGTGACGGCCGCCAGCTTGTCGTTCCCTTGCTGATCCAGCCCCAAGTTCATGACGTAGTCGATGGGCTTTCCACTCATCGGATGGAACTCAAAGTAGCAGAGCGCCTGAGTGTTTCTCTTGCCGCACAGGCCATAGCGCTTGAGCAGCGGCTCCATCATGCCCGTCTGCAGAAACACCAAGTCCGGGCGCTTCGCCTCCGGACAGTCCAGGATCAGCTGCTCCAGATCCATCGGCGCCACACAGGCGTAGATGGGGAAATCCGTCAAGCCATCCACACTTGCTGGCAGCTCCTTGATACTGCTGATCACCACGTCCTTGCCGAAGCCAAAGCTCGCCAGGCCCTCTGCGAGACGGCGGTCCGAACCCGCGACAAACACCGACGGCTGATCTTTGGAGACCTGCTCTTCGACGCCGTCCAAGTAGTTCTGGTAGTCCTCCACGGCCTGCGGATTCGACCACACGGCTCGAAGAGACACCTCTCTGGAAAAAAATCGACTGTCGTGGGGAACAACGCGCAGCTTCGTCGATATTCGGCGGTGGAATCCGCACACGGCGATGCAAAAGATACACAGCTGGAGAATGGACAGAGATCGCATGATGATCCCCAGAGCTATCTCGAGACAGCTCGGGTCCTCAGCAACGCAGCTCTGCAGGATGGACGGAGTGGAGAACCGGAAACAGCAAGCAAGGCAAGTCAAAAATGGGCGCCGCACCCAACGTCAAAGGGCGGTCTGTTGGTTTGGGCGCCCAGACGGCCCGAAGCTCGTGAGGATCAAATTAAAAAAGTACTCTCGATATCGATACAGTATAAAATTAAACCGATGGAGAATCTTGTGACTGACGGTTTCAAACGCGTAACTCCACTGGATTGGTTCTTGATTCTCCCTGTGTGGTGCCCAGAAGAATGGAGCTTCAAGAACTTACGTTGATTTTTATTTTTTTTTATCAAAACAGGATATTTATGAATATACACCAGAATATTTATATTATATTTCAACATAATTATATATTCTATTTTTACGTATGAAAGCCCATTCTTGTGGAAACTTGATGGAACTTGTGATGCGGGCCAAGGTTTTTAAAACTCCCACGAAGGACGTAGCTGGTTTTGGCGCCAAGAGGGCGCGAAGGATCAGGTTCCCGCGCCATGGAGACCCTGAGCTTCAGCAAGCTGAGCGTCCGCGTGAACGCGCAGCTTCAGCGGGGCCAGACGCTGCACATCAGCGGCAGCAGCCCCACTCTGGGGCGCTTTGTGGTGAACGAAGCGCCGGCGTTGGTGAGTTTGTATCTTCGTCCGGCGTGAATATCTCATCCCTGACGCACCTGCGGCCGCAGGTCACCACTCCGGAAGAGTACCCGGTGTGGCGCACGCTGCATCCACTGGTGGTGCCTCGCGGAGTGGCGCTCACGTACAAGTACTGCATCTTCGAGGGCGGCAGCTTCAAGCGTTGGGAGAAACTGTCCGCTCCGGGCGCTCCGGGCGCCGCGCCGGTGTCCGCACGCACGATTTTCGTGGACGAGCCGCTGAAGGAAGTGCAAGATAGCCTCAACCGCCTCGGCGATGTGATCTTGCCGCCGAGCCCGTCCAATCTCCAGCAGCAGCTGGCCCGCGCCGTCGAAGAGGAGGCCGTGGTGGATCCGTCGCAGCTGAGCAAGCAAGTGGGCATCCCGGACCACCTCACGCTGGTGTGCTTCCACCTGCCCATCGAGCTGGACAAGGACGCGTCCGGCAAGTGGACGGCGCGGTGGGCTGAGAGCCTCATCAGCAAGACGCAGGACACCATCAGCGACCAGATCAACACCCGCTGGATGGGCACCGTCAGCTACCAGGGCCACGACGGCGGAGAGCTGCCTCTGGCCGACCAGGAGGAGATCCGCGAGCTGCTGCGGCCCATGAACTGCTGCCCGGTCTTCATCGGTCAGCACCTGCGGCGCCAGCACTACAAGGGATTCTGCAAGCAGGTCATTTGGCCGGCGTTCCACAACGTCGACAGCCTCGACTCGAACAGCGCCGTCTGGCGCCGCCCGCCCGTCGGCGCGGAGGAGACAAGCGCGGCGCTGGCAGGCCCCGCGCAGGAGCCGGCGCTGCCGGACATCGCGACGGTGAGCAGCAGGACTCCGTCCCCCCGGCCCCGACTGGACTCGGAGGACCTGGGCGAGAGCTTCTACGACAGCTATCTCCGGGTGAACGAGATTTTCGTCGAGAATCTTGTCAAGGTCCTCAAGGAGACGCAGGGCGAGGGCCTGGAGGAGGATCAATACGCGGAAGGGATCGTGTGGGTGCATGACTACCACCTGATGCTCCTGCCGAAGATGCTCCACGACGTGGAGATCTCCATGTTCAAGGAGCGGCGGAGTCGCGTCGTGTTCTTCCTGCACATTCCCTTTCCTACCTCGCAGATCTTCCGGACGCTGAGCTGCGGAGAGGCGCTGCTGCAGGGGATGGTGAGCGCGGACGTGGTGGGATTCCACGCCTTCGATCACGCCCGGCACTTCCTCAACGCCTGCAAACGAATCCTGGGCCTGAACTACAAGTCCAGAAAGGGCGGCCTCATGGGCGTCGAGTACCAGGGCCGCGTGGTGATGGTCGTCATGTCGCACGTGGGCATCGAGCCGACCACGCTGGACGCGGCGTTGGAGGATGCGAAGTGCATTCAGACGCGCGAGGAGTTGCTGCGGGCGCATCCCGATCGCATTCTCATCTCGGGCTACGACCCGTGCGAGCGCCTGCAGGGAGTCGCGCTCAAGCTGCTGGCCTTCGAAAAGCTCATGGACGATTACCCCATCTGGAGTGACAAGGTGGTACTGGTGCAGCGGTGCATCCGCAACGGGAGTCGGCCGGGCGACGAAGAGCACACGAGCCACGAGATTCGGGAGCTGGTGGACCGGATCAATGGGAAGCACAGGGACGTCGTAGACTACGCCGAGGTCACAACGAAGATGTTCGTCGCGGAGCGCATGGGGATGTACCAAGCAAGTGACATCTTCCTGGCGCTCGCGGTCCGAGAGGGCTTGAACCTCTGTCCCCTGGAGTACATCTACGCGCGGCAGGATCCGCTCACTGCCGGCGTCGTGGTGGCGAGTGAGTTCTCCGCTTGCACGTCCATGCTGAGCGGCATCCTTCGCGTGAACCCCTTCCACCTGGAGCACACGGTGCAAGTTCTCGACAAGGCCCTGGCGATGACGGATCGGGAGAAGTTCGCCCGACGAGCCCGAGACCTGCCCTTCATCAAGTCTCGCCCGTCGGCGCTGTGGACCAGGCAGGTACTCGAGGACATGGCCGCGGTGCTCCGCGAGGAGCAAGAGAAAGACGAGGTGACCGACATGGAGCCAGAGTCTATGACTTCCGGCGTCCACAACACCGGAGGCGCCGGCAGTGGCTATGCGCCCCTGAACTTCGCCAACGTGATCTCCAGCTACACCGCGACTAGAAGCCGAGTGATCCTGCTCGACTATGGCGGCACGCTGCTCAAGAAGGAAGAGCTCGGCAAGTATCTGAAGAGGGACATGACGGCCTGCAAGTCCAGGACACCGAGCCAGACGATCTTCTCCGCGCTCGATGTGCTCAGCAGAGACTCGCGAAACCTCATCATGATTGTCTCCAGCCTTCAGCGCGAGATGCTCGAGAAGATCTTCGCCGCCTATCCCGAGATCGGGCTGGGCGCCTCCAACGGCCACAGCTTCAGCTGGCCGGAACGGCTGAAGGTGTCGTCCTCCGACGAGTTCTCCGAGTTCAAGATAGCCTACGGGGAGCAGCGGCAGTGGGAGGTCTTCGACTACGGAGTGGACTGGGACGCGGTGCAAGCTGTGGCGCTGCCCATCATGGAGCGGTACACCTGGCACACCAACGGCTCGAACCTGTCCTTGCGAAGCGCCGGGATCGAGTGGTCGTACTACAGCACGGATCCGGAGTGGGGGACCTTCCAGGCGAAGAAGATGGCCGTGGAGCTGGAGATCGCGCTGTCCTCCTACGACGTCAAAGTGCACCACAACCGGGGCATGATCGAGGTCGTGCCCCGGCGCCTTAACAAGGGCTTGGTGGCGTCGCTGGCGCTGAGCAAGGCGAAGGGCATGAAGCTGTTCGATGGCGACGTCTCAGGCAGGTCTCCCGAGTTCGTGCTGGTGGTGGGCGACGACGCCAGCGACGAGCACATGTTCCGATCGCTCTACAACTTCATGGGCACCGCGGAGGAGCCCGACGCAGAGCTCGACGGACAGGAGCCCATGAGCAACGTGTACACGGTGAGCGTGGGGATGCGTCCATCCAACGCGACGCGATATGTGAATAGCGTGGACGATATGGAGGTGCTGCTGGAGGCCCTGGCAAGAGAAGCAGCGGCGAACTAGAGAACCAAGAAGTGTAGTATCAGACGCGGCGTTCTCGCGGGGTGAAGTGGAGCGAAGCGACGAGAACCAGAACCAGCCTATTTCCATTCCTTTGTCGAGGCATTGCCCTAGCAGACTTCAACGCGGCATCGCGGCGGCAGCTGCGTCTTCGACACTTCAGCGAAAGACGCTCCGCTACAGCCTGGTCTTGCTCGGTGCACACCGGAGGGGGGCGCTCCTCTCGACCACCACAAGTTCCTTCAATCTCACTGTGCCAGGCCACTGCTTCCCGCTTGAGTCGACTCGAGCCGCGCCAAGCCGGAAAGCACACTGCGGTGGGCAACTCTTCGAATACTTCTTCGAATACTTCTTCTGCGACTTCAAATGCGGCTCGCGTGACCGCCCTCACGTTGTCTCGGGCTCGTCGCTGGGCTCGAGGACCGCTTCCATCTCCAAGCCTTGCTGGCGCGGCGAATCCCGGACGTCCTCGTGCTCCTCAATATCCAGATCATCATCGTAGAAGGAGAACGCCGAATTCAACCTCAGGCGGACCTTCGGCTGCGTCAGCACCTCCGGCAGGGACTCGGCACGCCTGGGCATGATGTCAAACCAAATCTCACCTGAGCAGCTCTTTGAATGTCCAAGAAGACATCACGAGGCACGCTCGAGTCCAGAAAAGCGTGGATGAAAGACGTGTCCTTCGAAAAATCCACCGACTCCTGCGGTGGAGCGCCAGGCTGACTTAAGACGTCAGCGTGACAGCTTGGCTTTGGCCTTCGCGACTTACCGGCTTGTAGTCCAGATACGTAAAAGAGTATCGATGCGCGAGGGCCGCTCCCAGCATTTCGATGCAGATCAACCAGTCTTGCAGCCCACTGGCAATGTCCTCGGATGTCCAATCCGAAGCAGAATCGGTTGTCTTGATGAGGTCATTCGCGCGGAGAATCTCGATGCACAGCTGTCAGCATACCAAACACAAGAAAGCCTTAGCGACAAGGCAGTCGGCCGGGCCGCGTGAGCTACCGAACGTACCGCCTGCCACCAGGTGAAGAACACCACTGCCTTCACGCACAGGAACTTGCCGATGGGCCGCCACTTCGCAAGCTCATCCTTGAAGCAGTGATAGAACAGAACCATGCAGTAGAGGGCCCAGGTCTGGCTGAAGTTCGAGACGACCTTCTCCAGCAAAAGGGAGAGACCAGGAAGCAAAGGCACCAGATGAGGCGCTGCGATGGGTGGAAGTGGACCATCCTGCCGACCCTTTCGTACCGTCATGTAGAGATACACGTTCGACAGCCGAAAGTTGGACTTGAGACCACCCAGAATGCACGTCATGAGCGCGAAAAGCACCTTGATGATGACGTACTGGAGGCACCCGAACTTGCACGTGGACAGAAAGTCCCTGTTGCGGCGGTAGCGAGCCCAACTGCTCTCGCGCAACTTCGACGGCAGCAGTCCTTCGGAGATCAGGTTCCCAATGAGCTCGCGTTGTGGCAACTGGAACGACTCTTTTCCCTGGTTCATACCTTCCCTGCTCTGATCACCTTCACCATTGCTCTCTCGAGGCGACTCCGCCATCTTCCGCTGACTTCTGCTTCCACAGATCAGGTTCAGCGGCCAAGCATGCTCGGTATGGTGCGGTGCTGGGAAAAAAAAAAACAACAACAACAACAACAAGAACAACCAAGAAGCACACAAACATGAGAATGGCACCTGCGAAGCATCACGGCCACTCCACAACCCCTGTACCTTTCCCAAGAAGAATGCGATACAGCTCTTTCTCCCCTCCCAGAAGCTCGATCAGATAGTACAAGAAGCTGTAGATCACGTACGCCTCGTACATGTCGCGCATGGTCTCGAAGTACAAGTTCAGCTTGTGGAACCGCAGGCTCAGCCAGCTCTCCACGGAGTAGATCGGGACCATCCAGAGGATGCGCACGACGTACTTCTGCACACTTGGCAGATACCTGCGCAAAGGTACACCAATTCACTCTTCACATCTGCGCCCGTGACCGAGACACTCCAGCCAGCCGCACCAGTGCGTGAGATGACTCACGATGCCATGCATGGATATCGGAAAGGTTAGCAACGTGAACGCTCCGGCAGAGAACCATGCAATGAGATGCGATCTCGTGCCGTGCTTGGCCAAGTCGTACGAGTACAACGGGATCGCCACCAGCATTCCGATGAAAGTGAGGGTCGCCAGAACCTCCGCAGCCTAAATCCAGTCACGGATCGTTAGTATCCTTGCAGCCTCTGCAGAGGTTCGTGCAGAGATTCGCGTGGCCATGGCTCTTTTCCCCACAGAGTCGCTACTCTTCGAAACACGCTTCCACACCACGACCGAGTCGGCGAAGCCAATCTTGGGTCGACTCCCGTCTTTTGACTCTTGCGAAGAGTGGCGAAGCCAAACGTGTCACTCGATGGAGCAGTGCGCGTGCACCTCCTCGCGCGGATCGGAAAGGCCATCTTTGAGCGCATCTCGACTCGAGCGCCTTGAGACACGAGACGCTGTACGACTTCGTCCAAGGTGAGCACCGTGTGAAAGACACCTGGGCGTCGCACGTCGCCATTCGCGTTTGACTGCACTTCGGCTTCTCGCTTTGCGCACTCCGCACCTTTCGCATCGCTGTCTGAGCCGATGTGGCCATATCTGTACAAATGGTGCACGACTGTGTCTCTTCCGGCCCATCTTCCACGTCGACTTCGCGGGCTTTCTGCTCAGGGACATTTGCCGATTCTGCGGCTTTCGGCTCCTCTGCGCGCTCAAAGCGCGCAATGAGCGCCATGCTTGCTGCTAGCTAAAGCACTGGCATTCAGCACTGAGTGGTCTAGAGCACCGGAGCCACGCAGGCTAGCGTGAACGCGCACGGCGCAATGGCAGTTTTCGGCGCGAATCGAGGGGAAACCTCGGTGGCGGTGTCGTGTGATTCGGCAGCGTCGTAGCTTTGCTATGGCCATTCTCAGCTTTTTCTGCAATCTTGGAAACGTTCTGATGGAAAGATGCTTTGAATCTGATCAGAATTGAGTGACGGATCATGTGGCCGCTTCCATTCCGTAAAACACAGCATATCTATAGAGTCTCATGTTTGTGCTCCGACTTCTCTATCAACCAATGGCAGACCTCTTGAAAATCCAATCAGACCAATCCGCCCCCTGATCCCCGCGTTCCTAAGTTCCTAACCTTCTACTGATCCAAGTCGGGTGTTGACGGTTACATGACAGACGGATGCCAGTTTGTCATATCTTCGCTAATGTTATTATCATCTTTAAGCTCTGGCCAATGAAGTTGCCTTGTTCCAGCGTCCTTTCTTATTAGGGATGTTGTATGGGTTCCGACCTGGATTTTCCTAACGTTGCCTGTATTTATTCGCCATCTGACATTCCCGCCCTTTTCCTACGTTCGCGATGTCGGATCCGGCGCTTTTCGGCAGCCTTCTTGCCCTTTGCACGGGTGACTGCTCTACCTCTTTTGCCTCTAGGCGGCGGAGAATCAAGCAAGTTGCAGCGTAGCCCCCGTGATGGCGTACAAGACCCCGAAGCGTGCTCGGGAGCCCTTGGGTGTGCTCTTGGAGCCAAATGCGAGGTCTTCCCGGCGCCTCAAGCAACAGCTGCCGATGCCTATCGAGGGTCAGGACACAGGAAATGACTCGGCCTTGGAAATTGTCGGCCTGGTAGCAGGAAACTTGCAGCTTCGCGAGCAACTGGCCGAGGTGCTGATCGCTGAGCACGAGCAAAGGGAGGCTGCGTCGGGTTCTGTGAGCATATCGCAGGCTGACAGGGAAAAATTGGGACCCTTCTCGCAAGAGCGGCCCAGGGGTGGCCTCGTGGAGCACATTCGACAAAAGCTGGGTCTTTCCTGTCGGAGGAACTGCTCCGCCAATTCCGAGCTCCTTTTCGACTTGGCTCCAGCGTTGATCCAGCTTAGAAAAACAACCCTGACGGACCTCCTTGTTCGAGAATGGCGAAGCTGTCAAGCTAGACTGAAGGTTATGGAACGGGAATTAGAGCTGCGCGGCGAGGAGCTCCGCAAAAGCGGACTGGCAGTGGCGGAGCTCCGAGAAGAGGCGACCGCGTGGCAGATGGGTCGGCTACTAGCAAGGCTTAATCAAAACTCGACCATCGTCACGCTGCCAGAAGATGCCTCTCGGACGGAAGCTCAAGCCCTCTGCTCCATTCTAGAGCAGGCGCAGGCGTCAGCAATCGACGAGGCGGTCAAGGCTGGAAGCGATCGTCTCGCACAGCGAGTCTTCCATGCTTTGTTCCAGGCGTCCAGTCGTGGATATGATGTAGTCGGACAGGTCTGCGAGCAGGAACAGCGCGCCTATTCGAGAAGCGCGCGGGAAGCTCATGATGCAGAGGAAGTTTTCGCGCGAGCTGCACTGCATCCGACGCGAGTTGTTCCATTGCTGGGAGAGATGGCGGATGGATTGACCTCTTCAGTATGCTTCCGACTTATCAACGCGCTTCTCGGTCCTATCCCAAAGCCCATGCGGACGAAGGAAGAGACCAGTCGCGGACCTGTATCGCAGGGTGACATGACCAGATTCGTCCCAGGCGCAACCCCAGCAGCCGTTGCGTCGGACGCGGCGGAGGAGAGCAAGACAGATCCGATGCAGCAAGGGGTATTGGGGGCACACGAAGCAGGCGCACGAGTCGGCGACGAGGGCGCAAGATTTCTGTTTGGTGTTTGTGTCAACAGAAGATTCGACGGCATGCGAAGTACAGACGCGTTTCGCTTCTGGGGCCTCTTACTTCACCACTGCGGGATGAGGAAGCATGCTCACTCGATCTTTAGCTCACTCCGCCTACTCCCGTCACGTTCGACCATGCTACGACGATCCGCCCGGCTCCTGGAGCATATCGAGGCAGCCAAGAAAAAGTACTTCGCGGAGAATCGAGATCGACTGGTCGTCGGCTTCGACAACTACAACGTCCAACGATTCGGAAAGCTGCCCGACGCTGGACGCAAGCATACGCAGTCAACGGACTCCCTCTCCGTGCTCAGCATTCCCAGTGCACGACCACTTCCGGCAGACTGTGGCTGTCCCACATCGCAGTCATCATCCGCACGCCGCGGCGGCGACCAGGATGGAAAACAGCGTGGGAGTGCTGCTACGG
>JAAMXY010001665.1:0-23741 GCA_019677205.1 Pinguiococcus pyrenoidosus
GCGTCGACATTCTCGGGAAGGCGGAGAGAGCGTGAGAACCACTGGCTGGTCGTGAGCATGCCGTGGGGGCCCTTGCGCTCCACCTTGCTGCGGATGTGCAGCAGGCGGGTGTCCTCGTCCACCTGCACCTGCGTGTCCGTCGGAGACGCGCCCTGCAGAGCGAGCTTGAAGCTCAGCCCATCCTTGTCCTCCTCGACGCCCATCCGCCCCGGGGACCACAGGCTCGACCAGAGAGGGCTGAAGCTCTGCAAGCCGAAGGCCTCCTCTCCGGACTCCTGGGTCTTGTCCGTGCCGTCCATCTGGTCGAGGCGCTGGTGGTACTGCCGAAGGGCCCGGTCCCGAGACTCCATCATGTCACGCAGGGCCCGCATCCTTCGCTGCTGCCGCGTGGCGGCGGCGTCCAGGTAGTCGTAGGGCGTCGGCGACCGACGCGACGGCGGGGCCCTTGGCGCGTCGAAGGGAAACAGGCCCAAGGAGGGCGTGAAGGGGTCGAAGAAGCTGTCGAAGTAGCGCTGGAACAGGGAGCTGCCGCGGGGCACCGGGTGGTAGTAGCCCTCCGCGGCCGAGAGCGTCAGCAGGGCGGCGACGCCGGCGGTCAGGCTGCTGGGCACCATGGCTCTTGGCAAATTGCAGGACGGAGTTGCAGACGGTGAAAGTTGGGCTGCGCCGGCGGTGCGCAGAGCGTCTGCGGCTGAGGAAGAACTTGAAGGCAGAATTCGGCGGAACGATTCCGGAACAAGAGAAGGTGTGAAAAAACAGGCTGCGCGTGCTGTTGCATGGCGGAATAGCGTTCAACTTATTGTTCTAGAAGATGCCCCATGACATCCACGTGGAAGACTTGGCCAATGAACTGCGTCCATGTTGGACCTAAATTCAAGATCGGCCGGCTCATCCTTCAATCAGATCGCGCCGATCCTCCATAGTTTTGTTTGAAAAGGTGCTGAGATCCGAATCAGCGGACGAGATCCACGTGGAGCAGCCAATGGCTGCACGAGCCAGCGAACCTCCGAAGCTGCGGACAGAGTACGACGCGGACGGAGAAAGCAGCTGACGAGGAGTTCCCGCGGTTTCCACGTTTGAATCGCCGGCCTTCGCTCACTACGAACTCGGTGGTGCGCATCTCTCACATCCGTGATACAAACGCCAGTATGAGAATCTGCGTCTACGGATCGAGCAGCGATCGCACGCCCAAGGTACCTGTGCTCGGCTCTTCCTCTCTCTCTCTCCCTCGCGCTCTCTCCGAGGTGTCCCACTGGTGTGGCGCGCGCAGTTTCACCCACAGTGCCCCCCAAACTTTAGGTGTACACGGATGCGGCGTTCCATCTCGGGCAGCTTGTGGCCAAGGGAGGCCATGTGCTGGTGAACGGTGGTGGGCGGAACGGCGTCATGGGCGCAATGAACGACGGCGCGAAGTCTGCGAACGGGCAGATCGTGGCGGTGATCCACGAGCGCTTCGTTGTGGACAGTGGAGTGGCGTATCACGACGTCGACGAGATGGTCGTCTGCGGCGGTGACGATCTGCAGCGCCGCAAGAAGATGCTGATGGACCGCTCAGACTGCCTCATCGTGGCTCCGGGCGGCTTGGGCACGCTGGACGAGTTTTGCGAGGTCTTGTGCAATCTGCAGCTGAGCTTCGTGAACATGCCGGTGGCGATCCTGAACACGAATGGCTTCTACGACGATCTGCTGCGGCACATCAAGAAGTGCAAGGAGCAGGGACTCCTCATGCACGACATCAACGACCTGGTGTACGTGGCGAAGACCCCCGAGGACGCGCTGGAGTACCTGAGCAACGCGTCCATGGCGGAGAAGCAGGACCTGTACCAGCAGAAGCGCGTGCGGCCGAGATTTTGGATCTGCTCCCTGGCGATCATCTCTCTTGTGGAGCTTGGCATCATCGGCTATCTGCTGCGAAAACGCGCGTGATATCCGTAGGGTATCCGTACGGTATCCGTACGGTATCCGTACGGTATCCACAGGGTATACACAGGGTATCCATAGGGTATCCGCGATATCCGTGACGCTCGGAGAGGAGAGGAGATGCAGATGCAGATGCAGATGCAGATGCAGATGCAGATGCAGATGCAGATGCAGATGCAGATGCAGATGCAGATGCAAATGTTGGATGATGGAGACATGCATAGCGGCGTAACAACCCAAATCAACCTTGTTCATACGTGATCCAGACCCAGGGTGACCTTGATTCCCAGTGCGGCGAGCTCGTTCACGAGATAGCGAAACACGTAGGGCATGGACACCGCTTCGCACTTCGCCTCGGGGCCGCAGGTCGTGCAGACCCACTTCCCGAAGCGCGACAGCGCGCGTGCCACCACGACTTCGCTCTGGCCGGCGTAGACGAGAGCGTTCGAGCCTGGACACGGCGACAGCATACTGCCGCACGTCCTGCACACGTAGCCAATGTGCCTGTCGGAGCAGTTCATGAGGCGGTCGTGAAGCAGGAAGGCGGTACCGTGACTGATGAGCGAGTCGCGCTCCATCTCCCCGAAGCGAATGCCGCCGCCGCGCTTGCGCCCCTTCACCGGCTGGCGCGTCACCGGGCTGACGCCTCCCGTGGAGCGCACCTGAGCCTTGTCGCTCACCATGTGGCGCAGCCGCTGGTAGTACACCAGCCCGAGATAGATGTCCACCTGGAGGGGAAGGCCGCTCAGGCCGCTGTACATCGGTTCGCTGCCCCAGTAGGAATACCCAGCCGCCCGCAGCTGCTCGCCGAAGTAGTTGATGGCGGTGTCCTTCTCGTTGAACTGGAACGGAGTGGCGTCCTGGTACATCCCGTGCAGCGCGCCGCTCTTGCCAGCCATGGACTCGACGAGCATCCCAATGGTCATGCGCGACGGAAAGGCGTGCGGATTGATGATGACGTCCGGGCTGATGCCACTCTCGCTGAAGGGCATGTCCTCCTGAGGCCACAGCACCGACATGACGCCCTTCTGTCCGTGGCGCGAGCTGAACTTGTCGCCGATGATGGGGTTGCGGGGGATGCGCAGCGTCACGCTGACGCGCCGGAGCTTGTCCTTGTTCTTCCCGTCGCTGCCCAGCAAGCGGATGGTCTGGACGCAGGCCCTTTCCACGTCCTTGTGCTTCGTGACGTGGCTCTCGCCGTTGGTGGTGTTGAGGAGGCAGTAGAGCGGGTCGTCCTGCTCCAGCCACTGCCCCACATGTGGCAGGCCGTCGAAGTCCAGCTCCTCGTAGATCTTTCGCACGGGAGACACATCCGCAATGGCCACCGACGGCGACACTTCCGTGGCAAAGTTGGTGGGCCGCGTGTTCCCAAAGCGGAGCGTCGGCTTCGTCCCGTCCTCAAGCGAGGCGGCCTTCTCCTCCTCGTCGTCCAGATTGATGATCTTGGTCTTGTAGATGGACGCGTGAGCAAAGCCCCTCTCGAACGACGCCTTGTTCAGGATCATCGCGTCCTCCATGTCGAAGCCCGTGTAGGAGATCACCGCGACCACCGCATTCGTTCCCTGCGGGTACTCGTCGAGCTGATACTCGGCATGCCGGCGCGTCTGCACGATCGGCGCCTGCGGCGTCTGGATCTTGTACATCTTGTTGTCCGTCCGGTGCGGCATGCAGTGCGCTGGTGTGCCCATCGTCTGCTTTCCCATCTGGCACTGGTACATGTTCCTCGGCGACTGATTCTGGTCGCTGAACGGTGTCAGCGAAGCGATGAGGGACAGCATGTTGGTCGGATCGAGCTCCTGGTGGGTCGTGCCCTCATGAACCTCCTCCGGGAGACAAGCGACCTCCAGGTGCGTCTGCTCCAGAGGACCGATGAGTTCGATCCTGCCGCTTGCCCGCTGCAGCACGGGCCGGACCATCCGCCCAGGGGCCGACGCCAAGAAAAGCCCCGCGAACGGCCCCAGCCCGCTCTGGCGCGGCGGGAAGAAGGCGACCTCGAGCGTAGGATCCACTGCCGGGGAGCTCTCGACCTTCATCTTTCGCAACACCCTGGCAATGTTCTGGGCGGCATCGGAGGACGCGGAGCCCAGGAACCTACCGTCGAGGACAAGTGGCACGAAGTCGGCCCCCGTGGGAAGGGCGAGGGAGCCCGACGCGGACGAAGCGGGAATCATGCCAAGCCGCGTGCAGACTTCCTCAACCAGGCATCGCTGCTCGGCGTTCTCCTGAGGCTGCAAGTACCGCTCGCCGGGTAGAGGAATGGCGGGTGCCGAGGCATCATCCGTCGGCCACGAGAGCACCACCGCCGTCGCGGCCATGTGGTTCAGCAAACCACATGGCGTTCCGTCCGGGGTGTGCACAGGGCACAGAAAACCCCATGATTCCGGGAGCAGCTTGCGCACCGTCGTGGTCTTCATCGTGGTGAAGAACTGCCCGCGGTGCACGCTCCGGAAGTGCGATAGGTACCGCAGGAAGTTCAGTCGCTCGGCCACGATCGTGAAGCCGCTCACCTGCATGAGGTCCAGCCCCGTGGAGCTGATCACATTCCCCGTGCTGAGCATGGTGGCGACCTTGGTTCCCACGCTGGACAGGCACCGCTCCGCCAATCTCCGCATCCATCGGGCATCCGCGGCCCGCATCGCCGCCAGCGCGCCCCTCCCTCCGTCTGCGCGCACCTCCTTCAGGAGCCCTTGCCGCAAGGCCTGCAAGCCCTCATCCAGCTTTTCTCTTACGAAGGCAGAGATGAGATGCCCCGGCAGCAGGATCTCGAGGGACGACATGGCGTCCGGGTTGTCCTTCGTGCAGCGCCCCTCGACGAACGCGTAGAGCTTGGAGAGGCAGAGGAAGATCACGCCGGCCTTGTCGAAGTAGTCCTTCACGTGGATCGCCACGTATCTGTCCAGAACCGCTCGGCCGACCTCCTCTGCAGTGGCCTTGGAATGGGAGATCATGTCGGGCAAGACCTGCCGGAAGCGGCTCCCGAGGAACGACAAGGCCTCTTCCTGGCCCGAAAGCCGTAGCCCGGCGGTCTCCTGGAGCAGCGCTTCCGCGCGCGCCGCGAGGAAGGTGTTGTCCTCCTGGCCCACCACGATGCGCTTGTAGATCTCCTTGTCGGTCATGCCCGTGAGCGCCCGGATGACCAAGGCGGCCGGCAGCAGATACTCGGCCTTGCGCACCGTGATCCGCAGACTCACGGCGCCGTTGCTGAGGTAGTGGAAGGTCATGGTGACGCTCGACTGGTCGTCGCCCACGCAGCGAATGATGACGCCCTTGTCCGTGTACTGCTTGCCTCGGTTCTTGAAGGACGGCCGCTGGATGGCCGCCGGGAAGTTCCTCCGCGGGATCTGCAGCAGTCGGATGCAGCGCTCGATGCCGTTGATGATGAAGTATCCGCCCATCTCGCTGTCCTCCTCCCAGCGCTGCACCAGCTCCTTGGGCGTCATGTTCCGCAGGTGGCAGTGACTCGACAGCACCATGATGGGCAGCTCTCCCAGCTTCACGTGCTGCACCATCTCCACATCGGCGCTCTGCGCTCGCTTGTAGCACAACGTGGCGCTCATGGCGCCCGTGTACATGATGCCGTGCTCGCGGCAGTCTCTCGGGTACAAAAACTGACTGGTTTGCGTCTGCCCAGCGGAGCGACGCGGCGTGAGGATATCTCCGCCCTCGAGCCAGTAGCTTATGTGGCCATTGTCGCCCAGATCGACGGTGTATTTGGGGATGTTCTGGATGCCCAGGCGGAAGCCGCGCTCCAGAAAGAAGTTGAACGACTCCACGTGCGGAGCGGCCAGCTCTCGCAGCTTCTGCGTGGCCTTGCGCGGCAGGAAATGCGGCTCGAAGGACGGACCGGGGCTCTTCGGCGGCCTTTGGCGCTTCATTTTCTGCTCGAACCGCCAGCCACTGGCTTCCAATCGCAAAGAGACTAGGAAAATCGGGAGTCGTCAGAGAGGGAACATCGTTGTGGCGCGCGAATCATGAGAGTTTCGCGCTCTTTTGGATGTCGCCAACAGCGACGCATCCTCGTGACGGACGGATCGGCTTGCCTTGGGACAGACCGCTGAAATGGCGCAGTCCGTCCATTGGTATAGTTCAAAGCGTTCTGGATGGTGAAGATCGCGTGAGGAAGGGAATGTTGAACAAACGATGGTACCTATCAATACTCTGGTATGCTATGATAGCCAATCATGAGCAAGTCTTTCGGAAAGGATCTGTAAATCATTTCAATACGCGACACTTCCAACCAATGCTTTGGACCAATTGATGGGAGTACTACCAACTTATAAAATTTTAGGCGGATTATCATACAGCGGACCCATGTAATTGATATTTCGGATTTGTCTTCACCTTCTGGCGCCGAAGCCTGCGGCAAGTGTCTCTGCTGGATTGCGGCGTCGGCAGAAGGTTCTCTCTCCAGAGACGATCCACACGTCTGCTCAAGCCCTTTCGTGAAAGTCTTCCCTTTCAGGTAGTGTCCTCTCTTTGGTCCCTCTGCCGTAAGCGTCTGCGTGGCCATCGTTTTTGCCTTCAAGAGCGGTTCCCTCTTTCCCCTCCGGCGTGTGAAAAAGAGACAGCTGAATGTTGCTACGCCGAGGTCCGTTCTCACGTGTTCGTTGCTGCTTCCGCAGAATTTTAGAAAATGCTCGCCGCTCGTCGATCTCTCACAGCAGCCTGCACGTTGCGACGCGCAGCAGTCACGTTGCCGCGTGCGTTTCTGACAGTTCCGAAGGACTTCGCGTCCAAGGGACATGCCGAAGAGGCGGTGCGTTACCTGTCGTAGAAGCGTCCTACAGTCTCACGGTCGCAGTCTCTGCCTGGTTGAACACTTGATGCGGAGGATGTGGCGCTCGAATCTCACGTGCCGTCCCCTTTCCATCTCCGGCAGAAATACTTCAATGATTTGGACGCCGCTTTGCGCGCCAAGATGAAGAAGATGATGGCGGCTGCACTGAAGAAGCAGGAGGTCGCAAAGGCCGAACTGGACGCACTGCTCACCGCCAGTGGCGTCACCCTTCCGGATGAGGTCAAGGAAAAGCTGGTGGACTGGAAATTGGAGGAACACTAGGCTTCGCGCGTCCGCATGCCGAGGCGGTCCATGGCAGCCGATCTGTCGTTCTGCGGAGCGGGCAAACAACAGGCCGCCTCATCAAGCCGTACGACTTCATAGCTGCGTGCATTGGTGACCTCGAAGCTCGAAACTCGTAGCCGGTTCAAGTAGTCAGTGGAATAAGCGCCATGTATTTGAGAAGGTGGCACATACGGCCTTGGTGAAGCGCTCATTCCGCCCCGACGTTTGACACGTTTGCCTCCCCCCTCGGCAATGCCATCGTTCTTGGGTCAACACGCATGCACACACCACCAGCCTCCTCGAGCTCCCCCGAAGCGAGGACCCCCCCCTCAATAACATCTACATCCCAACTCAGACCACTCAAGACGACGAGGTGCGGCGGCGTCGTTTCTTGCGAGTCCTTCGCAACCTCAAATTTTCGTCGTCTGTCCCCAAGATCTTTGGCGGCGCCTCGCTCATCTACGACCGCCGCAGTCTCCGCGCCTCAGCATCCGCATCGCCGACCGCACATGGGGGCTGCTGGCGTGTGCGCGTATCTATGCGTCGCTCTCGCGCTCTTCAGCGCGCAGGTGCACGCGTTCCGAGCGCCGCTCCGCGCGGCTTTCCGCAAAAGCGGGCGGCTTGGGGCCACTAAGGAAGACGAGGACACCCGGAACGTGGCCGAGTGGGCCACGGTGCTCAAGGAGCACCGAGGGAGGCGCTTTCAGGTCATCGCAGCCGAGGCCTGGGAGGACATGGCGCTGAAGTTGGAGCGCGAGCACCCGGAGAGGTTCCGCTTCCACACCTCGAGCTGGGGCCACTGGCCGGACGGCACGGACAACATCGAGATCGGCGGATTTTCTCCTCACAACGTCATCAGCGGCTCTCACGTCGTGTTCCTGGCCAACTTCGAGTCCAATGCGCAGACGCTCAGCCAGTTCAGCGTCATCATCACGCTGCTGCAGAGCTTTGTTGAGTCGCTGACGGTCGTTTTGCCGTTCTATCCTGTCGGCCAGATGGAGAGAATCACCAAACCGGGTCAGGTAGAGATGGCCAGGCAGCGGCAGCAGAGAGACGCAGATTCACGATGACCAGTCGTGCGTCTCTTTCCGTGCTTTGCGGGCATTTTTTCCACCCCAGGTCGCGACGGCGAACACCTACGCCCAGCTGTTCTCAAATCTTCCGAGCTCCGGGAAGCCCACCCGCGTGATGGTAGGTGAATCGACCTTGCCGAGCATAAGCATGGTGTGATCGCTTGAAGGCTGACCAACTTTGGGGGAATCGCATCAGGTCTACGACATTCACGCCTTGCAGGTATCGAGCGCGTTGAGCAGAGACCAGCGCTGAGAAGCGCGTGACGCAGGCTCACCGCAAGATAGACTCGCTTCTACGTTTCAGGGACGTCGATTTTGAACCTCTTGACCACGGTGCCCATGGTCCTTCCCAGATTGCAGGCGGCCGGCATTGATTGCATTGCCTTCCCCGACGACGGCGCGGCGAAGCGCTTCAAGACGAGCTTCCCTGACTTTGCGCTCATCACCTGCGGCAAGACGCGTGATGGCGACGACCGCCGCGTCGTCATCCAGGAGGGCTCCGCGGAGGGGCGCCATGTGTGCATCGTAGATGACCTCGTGCAGACGGGCGGGACCCTCCACGAGGCTGGCAAGGCGCTCGTGGAGGATGGCGCCCTGTCGGTGAGCTGCTTCGTGGCTCATGGCGTGTTCCCCAACGAAGCGTGGAGGCGATTCGCCAAGGGGGGCGATCGCGGAGGGCTGTTCAGAAAGTTTTGGGTCACGAACTCTTGCATCTCGGTGACGAGGGAGCTCCCCACAGATGATTGCTTCGAGGTACGTTCGGACTCCGCTTCGCTCTCTCTGTCTTTCTCAGCGTCTCAGTGTCTCCCTATCTCTATCTCGCTGCTTGGTGCCGACGCTGGGTTGCCGTCGCGTTGGGGCAATCGGACAATCGCAGGTGCTTGACATTGCAGAGCAAGTGGTGCAAGACATCGACAACTTCGGATAGGACGAGGACCAGGGGAGAAGCTGGAGCTCCTTCGACCGATGCGGAGGGCAATCTTTCGAGAATGACCAATAAGCACACTCGTTGAGTTCCGACAGGTTTCGCGTTCGCGCGATTGGCGATGCTGCTGCGTCCATGCCTGGGAAATGACAAGCAACGCCACACCCACAATTCAAGACGTCACGATATCGCATCATAGGCACCAAAATCAGGTGAATCTACGTGGCGCACGATGTCGTCCTCCCGCAGGCCTTGCTGCGAGCATGCAATCGATCCGACGCCTCTACAACCGATCAATGATCGCCTGCAACTCCTCCGCCGGATAGGTGTGGTACCCAGCACTTGTCACCTGATGATGATGATGATGATGATGATGATGATGATGATGATTATGATAATGATGATGATAATAATGATGATTGGGGCTGCGCACACCAACAAGGAAGGATCGAGATGATGGGACTTACCGACGCAATCTCGACGTTCTCCGCGGTCAGCCCCTCTTCCATGACCATCTTCAGCGTGCTGAGCGCCAGGTTCTCCGCTTCTGCCATCGAGATGTTGTCATTGTAGCTTTCCTACGAGATTGATCGTCAGCAAAACGCCAAGCTGGGCAGCGGCCAGTGCTGTGTGGCTTTCGCTCACCTGAAGATTCGTCTGTGCGCCTTTGGCTCCCGCTCCGATGGCCTTTGCCTTGTACTCGACGTAGTTCCCGGACGGGTCGGTGAAGTAGAGCTGCGGGCCCTTGTCGTCGAAGCCTCCGATGAGCAGCGCCGCGCCGAAAGGTCTGGACATCTTGTCCTCTTCTCCGTCCTCCCCGAAGCCCAGTGCGAGATCGCACGTGCTCTGGGTGAGCGCCTCCACTCGCATGGGCTCGTCGTACATGAAGCGGTGATTCTGGCCCTCGATTCTCGCGTGGTCCACCAGCGTCCTAAGCAGATCGCCGCACTTTGAGTTACCCGCAACGCTCGGAACCGCATGTCGACCTGCTTGCGCCCAGGCCCAAAAGTACCTCGCGTCGCTAATCAGTCCACTGACGGCTACGCCGATGTGCGAGTCGATTTCCAAGATCTTCTCCACGCTTTTGGACTCCAGCAGCTTCGACGTCAGCCGCTTCTCCACCGCAAGCACGATGCCCTCTGACGTCTTCACACCCACCGCTGTGGAGCCGAGCTGGACGGCCTTGATCGCGTATTCGACCTGTTTGCGATGGCAAACGTCCAGTTAGTTCGAGGCTAAACCGCTTTAGCGCCCGTGTTCGAGCGCCACCTGATACAGTCGCCCCTCTGGACTGAAGGTGTTGACACCGCGGTCGTACTCTGTGTTGTTCTGATACATTGTCCAAGCTGTGGCGTCGGCTGCGCACACACGGATAAAGCGCGTTTGGCACAGGTTGCGCCAAAGATCTGCCGAGCCGCACCGCGTGACCCATATCGCCCGATTCAAACTATTTTCCCCACTATCCACCAGTCCTACAACCCATGTAATCCTGGTCAAGCTTCCCGGTGATACCAGTCTTTTTCTTTCGAACTCCCGCCGCGTCTCTTGTCTCCATCCTTCGCCTCTGTCTGGACACGCAAGCTCCTCTGTCTGCCGTGACGGACGGAGCGCCTTGAAGCGCCATTGGTGACGCCGCTTGGGAGATCGTCGTCGCCGATGTCCTGGACGCTCAGCTTCGCGCTCTGCCTGGCTCTGGTGGCGTCGCCTGGCAGCGAGGCTCTGCTGGTGCAGCGTGCGCCTCGGCGGCTGGCGGCTCAGTGGCCATTGCGGGCCAGCAAGCCCAGCTCCGCGGAGCTGAGTGGCCAGCGGTTCTTCGTGAACTTCGCGTGCTTCGGGTACGCCGATCGGTACTGCACGCTCACGCTGGGCGAGAATGGCCTTTGCGAGTTTGCCGACGGGCTCAAGGCGGGCAAGGAGCCCGGGCCCTGGCGCGTGGAGGAGGAGGAAGACGGCCAGCTGTACCTCCAGATGATCATGCCTGCCAAGGATATCTACCGCAAGCTGTACAACATCCCGGGAGACGTGCTGTTCTGGAGGGCGCAGCTGGAGCGTGGCGGCGACGGCGGGATTTTGGGCAAGGACGGGAAGATCATTAGCGAAAAGAAGAGCCTGCTGGGCCTCAAGACGGACTTCGTCTTGGAGGGCACTTTCTCCTTCGAGCCGCTGACCGATCAGCTGCAGAAGGAGCCGATGAAGAGCATGCTGGAGAAGGTGGAGGAGCTGCGTCTCGCCACTGGACAGGACAAGAAGGCGGCGGCAAAGGCGCAGAAAGCAGGGAAGCAGAAGAAGGGGAAGAAGAAGGGCATGGGCGCTTGAGCACCAAGCACCAAGAAAGCAAAAGCCAAAAAGTTGTGACGATCACGATGCTGTGCCAAAATTGCTTCCCCCGCCCTTGTCGCTGCGGTGCTGCGTGCTCAGAGCACTCTCAGATAGCACGTCCAGGCAAGCGCTATCTCCACTTCGGCGTCTCCTTCGACCTGGTCGACTCGCTCCTTCCTCGCTCCATCGCCGCATTCAGGCCGGCGGTTCCCGCGTATGTGCTGGCCGCCGAGAGGCCCCTCAGAATGTCGCCGTCTGGATCCAAGTTCTCGTCGTAAAGCAACGTGAATTCGCCAATGCTCTGCGGCGGTCCCGACGCCTGCGCTCCGCGATACGGCTCCTCCGCGAGGCTGTCGGGGACGGCGACACGCAGCACGTCCCGAATGAGCGCGGTCTTCATGATGCGGTCGTTCTGCGTCGTACAGCTCAGCGACGGCGAGGCGTTGACCTCCACCAGCCACGCCTTCAGGTTGGCGTCGATCAGAAGGTCAAAGCCGTAGCACTCGAAGCAGTGCCTGTCGTTGATCATCACGGGCTGCGCGGCTTTGCACGAGTGCACAATGATGGCGTCCATCTGAGCAAACAGGCGCTCCGTGGCTTCCAAGCCGGCAGTCCCCTGTGCACCAAGCGACAATCAGCTTTGCGTCGGAAGGGAGAGGAGGCCAGCACCCCCAGCGCTCGGCGGCTTCGTACCTGGAGATACAGCCTGAGGTTCCGCACGTGCCACTTGCCTCCGTGAATCGAGTTGTACTCGTCGGCGGTCTTCTGAATGGCGACGTTGGTGAGGTGCACGAACATGTTGTCCATGTCCGCGGCTGCGTTGGTGTACCGCACGTTGCAGAAGCGCGCGAAGCCGTGGCGATACTGGTACACCTTGAGCGGTCGGAAGCAGGTGACCAAGACGTAGAGACGCAGGTCGAACTTGCGGCCGCCGATCAGCAGCGGCTCGTTGATGTAGCGACTGATGACGTAGGCCTCTCGCAGGGGCATGCTCGCCCATCGGACGGAGGACCATTTCTTGATCTGGGCCAGCTTGTTGATCAAGAAGATGCCCTTGCCCTGCGCCTTCCCCGTCGGCTTCATGATCCACATCGCGCGCGGGTTCCGCCGGAACTCCTCCACAAACAAGGAGTAGTCAGCCGGCAGCATGTAGGTCACGGGAATGAAGTCCTCCAGCGCGGCGTTGCGAGGGTCTCTCTGCAGCTCCTTCATGTACTTCTTGATGTTCTTGGCCATGAGGTCCTTGCGCGTCAGCTCGTAGTGGTTGGGATAATGGCAGATCAGCTGATGGTCGTTCAAGCGTACGCCGTTCTCCGGGTTGAAAATCCACTTCACGTTCTGCACCGTGGCCCAGTAGAAGTTCCAGTCGTCCTCCGTGCCAGGCTGCCAGCCCCGCCGGTCAAAATTCACCGTCAGCACCGACTTCTCCACGTCCGCCTTCCACTTCAGCACGTTCTGGCGAGACCGCTGCATCTCTCCAGTGGCCCCACTAGTCTAGCCAGGCTTCGAAGGACCGTCTGCGGTGCTTTTCTTCGGCGTCCGCGGAGGGAAACGGCGGGAAAATCCGGCGTTTTCCAAGGCGCAGGTTTGAATCCCGACTCCTGGAGGAATTCTGTACCGGCGGGCGCATTCCGGACCCACTTCATGTGGCCAATCACAGAGCAGCCCTTGTGGGTCCGGCCCGGACTTGTCCGGACTTGCACCCTGTCGGATCTTCTCAGCGCGCGCGCCGCAGCCGCCTCGAGGCGCGGCTCTCGGGCTTTCAGCATCGTGAGGCCTTTGGCCCGGCAATGCTGACCTGAGGAGGCAAGAGAAAGGGCACGAAAAGATGCCCAAGAAGCTGGGCAGCGCGATCAGCCGAGGACGCGACGGCTTCGCAGCTTCCTCGACGCCATGGCCTTGGCGTCCTCGTCCGCCTTGAGCTCCACTTTCCGCTTGGCGGTGGCCAGCCACTTGGCCGCCCGGCCCTGCCACTCTTTCTCGTCGGCGCCGGTCCTGTCCGCCGCGTCCTTCTTCACCCGTTGCACGGCGTTCTGCATCAGGATCCGCCGGTCCACGACGTCCTGCTTCTGCAGCAGCTCCTTCTGGTCGAAGATGGTCCGCATCTCCTTCTCTTCCTTCGCCCGAGCGGCCTCGGCAGCCGCCGACTCCTCCCGGAGCTGCGAATCGATGGCGGCCAGCGACTTCTTGTGCTGCTCGCGCATCTCCGTGCTGATCGCGCCGCGTTCCTCCCGCGTCTGGCGCTCCTCGGCCTCCTGGCGCTCGCGCAGGTCATTCTTAAGTCGCTCGAGCTCTCTGGCTCGAAGCTCCATCTTGACGAGGACGTTCGTGTTCAGCTCCGCCACTCGGTCCTCGAAGCGCTCTCGGTCGACGCGGATGACCTCCTCGCGGCCCTCGGCGAAGGCCTTGAAGTCCGCGACGAACTTGCTGATTTTCACCAGCGCGTCTGCCTCGATCGTGCGGCGCATGTTGCGGATCTCTGCGCCCCTGGTCTGGATATCCCGGCCTTCCAGGCGCAGCTCCGCGCTGAAGTACCAGTCATCCTCCTCGGGCATCTTCCCTAGCGTCGCCGCCACGTCCGCGCGAAGGTCTTCTCCCTTGGTGGCGAAGCGCATCGCCAGCGCGTCCCTCGCCGACCGGAGCCAGCGCTGTGCCAGGGCTCGCGTCGCTGCATTGGTTTGCAGGTCCCAGGACGCCTGCGCCGTCGTAGTGGTGGCCTGCTCCGCCTCTGCAGCGGCGATTGCACGCCGTCCTCTTCGCATCTTGCGCTCGCGCATACGCTGCGCATAGCGCTCCATGGAAGCATGCGCCTCCGGCCGCGGAAAGGTGCCGCCGAGGCGGCGTCGCGCGGCGCCGAGCCACTTGGCCAGCATCCGACCCTCGTTCGATGTCCTGGACACGACGATGGGGTCGAAGGCCACTTCTGCTCCGCCGTCGCCTTCCGAGTCGTCGCTGGACACGTCTGCCGCCCGTGTGGTTCTGGCCGCCCTCTTGAGGGCCTCGGCCGCCCTGGCCAGGCTCTCCTGCTCCAGCCGGTCCACGCATTTGTTGCACCGCGTGATGTACTTGGCGCGGGCGCGGAAGAAGGCTTTCCACTGATTCGTGTCCGTCTCCTCAAAGCCGTACGTCTGCTCGAACTCGGAAATCAGAGCGTCCAGGGCTCGGGGATCCGCGGCGGCATGCTCGTTGGCCAGTGCTACGTACAGGCTGACGCCCATGTCCTCCGTCCGCTGGCAGATCATGCAGTAGTCCTCCTTCGCCTTGCCGATGATGCCCATCACGAGCTTGCCGAAAACGCTGCGCTTGCGCGCCTTGTACAACCACCACCTCGCGATCTCCGCGGCGGCGCCGGTCACAGGCTTCTGCGACCAACCTCGTCGCACGGCGTCGGCTTCGTCGTCGTCGTCGGAAGAGATGTCCTCTCGGTCGCCGGGTCGTCGGGCACCTTCGCCCATGTTGAGCAGCTCAGCGTACACGTCTCGCACATACTCCACGACCGGCCGGCCGTCCGGCCCGATGCTCTCCAAGGATCGGGGCGTCAGAAGCTCCACGAGATGCTGCAGAATCCACGGCCGGTTGCGGTCCAAGAAGCGATGGCGAAAGCGTTCGCTGTTCAGGGCTTGCAGCTCCAGACGCTCCTGCTCCAGGTCCGCTTGCCGTCCCTCGCCGATGGCGAGCTTGGCGGCGATCTCGTCGTCCACGGTGCCTTCCAGCTGCTTGGTCATCCACAGGCCTCGCCAGCCCAGCTTCTTGACCTTGACGTTCGCGAGGCGCTTGAGGACAAAGGCCAGCACGTCGCCCAGGACGAACACCAGGAGCACCAGCAGGCCCAGCAACGGGTCGCTGAACGGGTTGTACATCTCGACGCTGGTCTCGGTGCGAAGGAAGATGGTGATGCCGAACATGAAGCTCATCATGCCCATGGCCATCAGGGCGTTCAGGAAGTAGTACTGGCTGCTGAAGCACATGAGGTCCAGCGTCTGCAGCGGCTCGGAGATGCTCTCGTCGACCACGGGGCATGAGAGGATCCACCGATACTCGCGGACGGAGAAGCGATACCGCTGATAGCTCACGTAGTCGTAGACGCGCCAGCCGTGCGCCAACTCCTGCGCGTTGAGCAAGAAGACGTCCATCACCAAAGAGTACGGCACCATGTACAATGCGAAGAGGGTGTAGAAGAAGATCTCGTTCTCGCGGATGCCGTAGTTGTCGGGAATGCGCGTCGCGTCGTTGAAGGTAAGCAGGAAGGCGCTGATGAGCGGCGAGAGCACCAATGTGGTGGCCTCGTTGGAGTAGACGTAGTAGCTGTCCAGAAGCGGCTCGACGCCTTCGTTGGACAGCTCGATGTCTTCGTTGATGCGGCGCCACTCCAGCTCTTCTTCCGCCTTCTGCTCTCTCGTGAGGCGCTTGCGGCCCCGAAGGCGCCGCTTCATTAGCATCTTGTACTTGGGCCACAGCGCCTGCAGGCGCTTGAGGATCGGGTCCAGGTACACTCGCTCGATGATCATCATGGTCAGCTCCAGCAGGTACGACGCCACGAAGTCCGAGAAGTCGGTGGCGCCCAACGTAATCAGCATCTCCGTCGACTCGATCACCACCACCAGCGACGCACTGAGCAGGTATTCGCGCAGAGCCTCTTCCATGAACACGTCGACGAGGATGGCGGCGATCTTGAAGCCGATCTGGTACTGAATCACGTTCGCCTCGAACTCGGCAGAGTACGAAAACTCCCACACGACGAGCAGCGCGAACTGAAGAGCCATGGCGTAGAGCAGAAGGTGTGCGCGTTTCCAAGTGTACGGCTTCCAAACGGAAGATGGCGGCGCTAGCTCCTCTTCGTCGTCCTCGTACACGACCTCCTTCTTCGCCGCGTCGCGGGTGTTTGCATTGTCCGCGCCGTCGAGTTTGGCGTCCTGCCATCGCGGGATCAGCAGATTGACGCCCACGAGCATGGTGTACATGCCGACGATGACGAAGCTCGCGCCCATGCGACCAACGCGGAAGACCTCGATCGTTTCCTCCGTCAGCGCCAAGGTGTACAGGAAGCTGCCAGGCACGTCTTCGAAGTTGATCTTCGATGGGTTGTCCGGGTCGCCGCTGCTCACGCTGGGGAACTGGTGGTCCGGATGATTGAACATGGCCAGGATCAGGATACACGCGACGAAGTACGGGAACGTGCCGAGCGCGACGCCCGTCAACGGTCCCTCCGAGATGATCTTGAGCAGCTGGCCGAAGTGGAACACCGGCACGTTCTTCAGCCTGGTTAGGAGACGCAGCATGGCCCAGAGGACGGCGCCTTCGAACACCGTGAAGACCCCGACCAGCGTGAAGAACAGCATGTACACGAAGGTGTCGAACTCGAAGGCGTTCAGGAGCTCGAACCAGCTGTAGGCCACATAGTGGAACTCCAGCGTGTAGCTCGGGTCCTTGATCGCGCCGGTAAAGTCCACCGCGCACGGTTCCGCGCCGAAGCGCCGTCGCAGCGTGTCCAGACGCTTGGCGTTTCCCCCAAACTCCTCCGGAGGAACGGTGGCGCAGTGGTCGTAGTAGGTAAGCGACGCCTCGACGATGCTCTTCTCCGTACGGCTCCGCTGGTAGTACGCCACAAAGAGCACGACGCGCTTGGGAATCAAGTAGTACTCGCCACCAATGCCATTGACGGGGTTCTCCATGACCGACACCGGGATCATCAAGAACGAGTCGCGGATCGCGTCAAGGTCGGTGGAACGACCCCAGCGCTGTGCCACGGAGCCGTCGGCGCCGAGGCGCTCGACGAAGCTCTTGGCCGGGAAGGAGAACTTGGTGAAGTGGAAGAGCGTCGTGCCGACCGGCGCTTCGAACCAGCGCGCCGAGTTGCCTGACAACTCAATCTGCTCCTCGAAGAGGCACTGGATCTCGATGCCGCGGCGAGAGCGTCGGTCGCGGATGCTGGGGTCGTCGCGGCGATCGGCATTGCTTTGCTCGCAGCTGTCGCTCTGCGGCGTGAGGCGCTGGTCCCACGGGTACTGGCGCACCTCTCGCGTCTTTTGCAGCTCGACGTGGCGGCAGTCGGGATGCGCCTCGAAGAGCTTGGCGACGCTGATGTGGGAGTCGTAGCCGCGGCAGTTCGAGAAGAAAGGCAGGTATGGCAGCCCGAGGAACTGGTTCTCCACGTCGTCGCCCTGCTCCCACCAGAGCAGTTGCTCTCTCACTAGATCAATGTCATCCGCAACTGGTGCCGGGAAAACCTCTCCGCGGCCGCCGAAGCTGGCGTCTTTATTGCCCCTCACGAGGTCAGTGTCGTTCACCCCCGCCTCTTGCGCCAGCGCCTGAAGCCGCCGGTTCCGCTTCCCTTCGACGCCGAGGTACTCGGGGTCGGCCACGCGCACGTCCGACGGCCTCCCGAGCAGCAGCGAGTTCTCGAACACTCTCTCAACCGTTATGGCATCGCCAGAGAACTGCAGCCTCGTGGGTAGGTTTAGTGGCTGCTCGATCCTCTGCAGCTCAAGATCCGATTCCTCCAACACGGCGAAGAACGAGTGCTTCCCACGGGAGTTGAGCTTCGCCCGCTGGGGCACGTGGACGTGGAGCTCTCCGATGTCCAGCAGGCCCTCCTCGAACTCGTGGATGTACGAGCCATGCAGCAATTCCAGCGCCACCGTGACTCGGAGGTCATCCCGCAGCGACAGCAGCTGCAGCTGCACGGTGGTGTGCTTGTTGTCCGGAAAGCCATCGTCGGTCGTGCTGGCGTCTCCGAAGTAGCTCGGGAGGATGCGCGGCTGACAGCTGCAGCAGCTCGGCGTCCTGGATACTACAGTGTCCGAGGAAGTGGTGAAGCTGCTGCGCTCCTGGGCCTCTCCGGACAACGCGTTCCCGTCGCCGTCGAACAGCATGATCCACGTCCACTGCGGCCAGGTCTTGTCCTCGCAGAAGTAGTTCATCTCGTCTCTGCAATACCGGAGATCCGGCAGGCCGAACTCGCCGACGACTTCGTCGGCGCCAGCGCCGCAATCGACGAAGGTACCATTCGACGTGTAGCACGTGCGAGTCCTCTCGCGACGCAGGCACTGCTGGAAGTGCTCATTTTGGCCCTCCGGACTCGGAGATGAGCACGTAGACGCTGCCTCGTCGCAGATGTACCGCGCGGGGCACGGGGTGCAATCCTCGTACACGGCAAGACGAAAGTGGTCGTTGTAGGTCAGGTTGTAGAGCAGCTCGTTCAGGTCCATCGTGACCACGGCCACCTCCAGGGCATCCAGCTTCAAGCTACCGATGGGGAAGTTTGGGCCGCCGCCCAGGTCGGTGAAGCGCCAGTAGTCTTGCACGTGCGAATGATTCTGGTGCCATTCGGGTATCGGGTTCATCCGGCGAAGCACGTCTTCCCCGGTGTTGGTGCAGTCCGCGACGCTCTCGCTTCCAGCCATCGACGACGTGCCGTTGGGGCACCGGAGCGCGTGCTGGCAGTCGCAGAGGTCCAGTCTCTCCGGCTTCAGCACGCCGAGATGTCGAACAGAAACTTCGTCGGCCAGCGGCACGAAGGGATTCCGTGGCGTCGGGACGCCAGACGGGTCGTCGACGAATGTCACGAGAGTCTCCAGCACCTCTCCGTACTCCTCGATGGCGCGAACGGCCACTGCTAGGTCGTGCGTAAAAGGGTCGAGAGTGGCTCTCTCGCCCCGCTGCTGCTGCTCTTCCTGCGCCAGGATCTCCGCCTCAACTCGGCTCTTCAGCCCCGCGTATCGATCGAAGCGTCTCGTATCAGTCCAGGTGAGGCGCATCGCGAGGCCGGCGGAGACGTTGAGTACGCCCAGAGAGGAATTGCCGAGGAACGGGTAGGCCTCGTCGCTGGGGATGAAACCTTCCATCAGACCGATGCTGCCGTTGACGGTATCAGCGAAGGTGCACGTTTGCGTCGTACGATGTCCGCGATCGAACCAGAAGTCCCGGCCGCCACTACACGGCGATCGCGAGCACAGCTGGACGGCGCCAAGGCCGAGATCGTTCAGAGGCTCGTCGCCGGTACACTTCCAGAGGCGGTACACCGACGCCAGCACTGCCATCTGTGCGGTACAGTTGCAGTCGCGGCGGCGGATGGCGTCCGCGACATGGCGCCACTTGTGGTCCCTGCCGCAGTCGGTGGCTCTCTCGATGGCCAGCTGGACTACCGACGGCCGCGCCGGCTCGTTGAGTCCAGTGACGCTGGAGTCGTTGACGTACGGCAGAGAGTTGTAGAAGGTGTCTCCGAAGCGCGGCGTTCGCAGGAACGTCTCGTGCGGATTCAGCGGCAGGACACTCTCGGGCAGCCAGCGCGTACGGGAGCGACCTCGCAGCTCCTCGTCCTTGGCGTAGAGGCAGCGCTGGTCATGCTCCGACATGATGCGCACGTCGTCATCGTCAAGATACACCACGTGGCGCCGCTGCATGAACGGGTCGGCGTCTTCTACACTTAGCCGACGATTCACGGCATCATCGGCGAGAGCCCCGAGCGTCGCGGAGCCCGTGCCCGTGGGGCAAAAGAAGCCGGCCTTGCACACGTTCCGTCGGGACTGGCCTCCACCTGTGCCATCCGGGCACACGTAGGTCGCCGGGCAGAGCCTGGCGTACTGCCCCGCCGGCGCCTCGAGGTTCGGATCCGGCGTGGTGCCGAACCGGCAGTAGTACCCCTCCCGGCACGGATGCGCCAAGCTGAGCGCCACCGTGGTCTCCTCGTCGCAGATGTACCCTTCCGGACACGGATCCGCCTCGCTGGGCAGAGTATCGTGGCTGATGATGTCGGCCTCGCATGTGCCCGGGTTCCATTGCTCCGCGCCAGTACTCAAGCTGCGCTGCACGCCCGTGAAGTCCAGCGACGCCACGGTGTAGAAGACGTCGTCGCTCGTTGCGTCAGCCAGTGGCAGCGACGCATTGTAGAGATGGAACCCTGGGGTGCAGTTGAAGGCCGGGTCGAAGATGCGCGCCTGCGGCAAGTCGATGGCCAGGTTTCCTTTTCCGAAGAAGCCTTCGTACTGGCTGCTGCCGTAGCCCTGGTGCGGCGTGCCGGTCTGGATGTCATACTGTGGGCCGTAGTAGTCCCGGACGCGCTGAAACAGTGCCGTTCCGCGACGTTGTAGGTTGCGATAGCACTGTGGCGTCTGAAAGTACTTGAAGCTGTCCTTGGTCGATGGCCGAAGCTGCGTCCCTCGACCCAGGACGTCGATAAACGGCGGCACCAGCTCTCCGAAGAAGAAGATCTGGTCGTCCGGGTCCATCTCGTTCTCGGCATAGCCCGGATTCATGCGGAGGCACTCGAGCAAGGTGAAGGCCGGCGGCGTGTTGAACTCGGGGAAGCGGAAGGCCTCGACGACGACGCCGTCGAGGTTCACCACCGGCTCGAAGGGCGTCGGTAGGTCCTCCACATGACCCAGCTGCGTCATGCCTTCCACGTTGCACACCACGCCTGGAGGGCAGCGGAGGCACTCTCCGCGATCGCGCAGTTCCCAGTTCTTGCTCCACCGGCCCTGCGGACAGTTGGCGCAGGGAAGCCCGTGGTCTTCCACGGTGGTGCGGTAGGTGCCCGGCGCACAAACATCCGGCACCGACATGCCGTCCTCCTCGCATCGGGTACCCGGCGGACACGGGTAGCACGTGGCCAGCTCCACGGTGGGCGCGTAGGTGCCTGGGAGACACTCGGCCGGCTGGACGGTGCCTTCGAGAGCGGCGTGGAAACCTTTGGGAGAGGGTACCGGAACCGCGGTGCCTTCGGGGCAGTAGAAGCCCCGGGGGCACAGGCCGCTCCCCTTCGGAGAGGGCGACGCCAACTCGCAGTAGAAGCCCTCTGTGCACGGCTGCGCGAAGCGGAAGTTGCCCTTGCGCACCACGTCGCTGGCCACACCCGAGAGGCAGTAGCTGCCGGGCTGGCACGGATACGGTCTCAGCGTGGTATCATTCCGAAACGGATCCGCCGTCGCGGTGCCATTGGGGCAGTAGAAGCCCGCGGGACACAGATGGTTCGGCGATGCCAGGCCGACGCGAGAGCAAACGTAGCCGCCGGGGCAAGTGGCCGGGTCGACGCGGCCGAAGCCAGGACAGATGGTCCCTCTGGGGCAGGAGGTGCAGCTGGTCTGCGCCAACATGCCGTTGAAGGTCCCTGGCCGACACGGCATCGGCTCGCGATGACCCCAGGACGGGCACATCGTGCCCACCGGGCAAGGGAGACGCTGGGCAAAGGGGCAGTAGAAGCCCGGCTGGCAAAACCCACTGCCTTGCGGCGCATCGCTGGCCTCGGGGCAATACATGCTCTCGAAGCATGGCTGCGGCGTCGTGAAGTTCTTCAGCGCCGCCTGGGCGCCCGAAACGCCCGGGTGGCAATAGTGGCCTTCTGGACACGGCACTGGGCGCCGTAGGGCGTAGCTGTCGTAGTCAAAGGCATAGTCGGTGACCTGGACGTCTTCGGCGTCGTGAAGCCGGAGGCACGCGTCGTCGAGGCAGAACCGACCGCGGATGGGCGTGAAGGCGACGTCGCTGGCCAGCGGTAGCAGATGCAGCTCTTGCCAGAAGCGCGCAGGTAAGGGAGACACCTGAAGTCCAAAGTCTTCCGTCGCGTTGGACCAGCAACCCGTGCGTCGACTTCCCAAGATCAGCTCCAAGCCGGCGGCCACGCGGCCGCTTCTCAGCGTGGTGGACATCTCGGCAAGGTTGGGCGTCGGGAACAGCTCGGAGGACGCCTGCGGGTGGCCGCATGTGGTGCTGCTGGTAGCGGTGCCTTCCAGGCAAAAGTGTCCCGGTGGACATGGCTGCTCCGCCCTCTCGATGCCGGGGACGTCGCACACGAAGCCGCCCGGACACACGCGCGGCGTGTGCAGACCCCTCTCGGGACACATGAAGCCCAGGGGGCAGCGCAGACACACGTCGCGCCCGGTGTTGGGCTGATACGTCCCTCTTGGGCAAAGCGTGAAGTTGCGGTTCCCGCTCCCCGGACAGTAGGCGCCCCGAGGGCATGCCAAGGCGCCGGAGCCTGACAATTCGGCGTTGGGGCAGTACGACCCCGGTGGGCACGGCGGCTCAAACGACAGCGTGACGCCAGAAACCGTGTAGTCGACGCCGTTCATGGACACCTCCACAAATTGCACTCGGTCGGTAGCAGCGTCCGGTCCCGCGGGTACATCGGCGAGGTGCTGCGTGTCCCGGCGTC
Source organism: Pinguiococcus pyrenoidosus (assembly GCA_019677205.1). Classification (NCBI taxonomy): domain Eukaryota; class Pinguiophyceae; order Pinguiochrysidales; family Pinguiochrysidaceae; genus Pinguiococcus; species Pinguiococcus pyrenoidosus. The sequence goes on from JAAMXY010001665.1 coordinate 22,449, forward strand.
GATGGTCATCAAGGTTGGCGCCATCAAACTCCTCCGGGAACGAAACGCGCCGGTCGCTGGGAGACTGGCAAAGCAAGAGATTCCGACTCAGGAAGATCGCCGCCGCGACGCGGTGGCCCACGCGGCATCGAAGCGTCGTGGTGTTGACGAAATGATCGCCTTGGACAAAGACGGGGAACTCGCCGCTGGCGTCGAGAGCTGGCGCCACTCCTGGCGTCACGCCGCTCACGCGGGCGTCTTGATGGTAGTAGTACGTCAAGCCGCTCCTGGTGTAGTCCTGGCGGTTGTTGCTGATCTCCACGGACACCAGGCGTCCCAGGTACAATGGATAGTAATGCGCCGTTGGGAACAACCTTCGAGACCCATGAATGGGATCGGGATGGACGTTGTAAAGCTCCGACAGCGACGTCCAGACCAGACCCGACTCCGCCGACTGCAGTGCCGGGGGCGTGCACCAAACCTCCGAGCTGGTCTGGAGCAAAGCGGGAGTCAGGGTCCTTCCGAAGCGGCACGTGAGGAGAGAGCTGTTCACAAAGCCGTCGCCGTATATTCGCACGGGGCTGCCAAGTCCGCTCACTGGGCCCAAGACGGGCGTGAGTCGGGCCAGCTGGAGATCCTGGTAGAAGTAGAACTTCACGCCAGCGCTAGAAAAGTCCTGTGCGTTCGTGCTCACTTCAAGCGGGAAGAAGCCTGGTAGATGTCTTGGCGCGAAGCATTGAATCGACGCCTCGTCTAGAAACGTCCCGACCACCACCACGCCGCCAAAGCTGCAGCGCAAATCCGGGTGATCGATGAAAGGCCCGCCGTGCACCACGACGCTGAAGTTCCCAGAGGACGGTCCCAGTGGCGGGTCGAAGCGAGAGACTACCAACTCGGGATAGTACGTGAAGGTCTCGGTGGTGGGCGACACGTTTGCATAGGTGGACCGTCCATTGTTGCTGACACCGACCTGCAAGCTTCCTGGGAACATCGCCGGAGGTGAAATGCAGACAATGGCGGTGTCGTTGAGGAAGGCCGCGGTTGGCGTCGTCATGTGACCTTCGTCGCCAAAGTGGCAGGTCAACAACGGAGTGTTCCTGAAGTTGCGCCCAGTCACGAGGACCTCTGTACCGCCGTAGACAGGTCCATGGCTTGGATAGATGGAACTCGTCGCGACTACGGCGAGGTAGTGGAACAATTGGCCGGACACCGTGAAGTCCTGGCCGTTGAACGAAACCTCGACGGCCACGTCGCCGCCGTGCTCAGTGCTGGTCCCTTGCCTCAAGGCGTCCACGCTCACATTCGCCCGGGTCC
>JAAMXY010001674.1:0-14481 GCA_019677205.1 Pinguiococcus pyrenoidosus
AAGCGGCGGAGTCGTCCGTTCATGAACCCGGCTGCTTTCCGCTCCTGTCACTGCTCTGTTTAAGCAGAACTTGCAGAAACACCCTTTGCACCCATTGCATGCGTGATCGTAATTCGGCGTTTCCTGGTGATACAAGCCAATCCTACGAGCAGCAGAGTCTACACCGCTTTCACTCTGCCACAATATGGTTCCACCTCCGGAAAGAATCATGCTATAGTCTGAGAAGAGACACCATGATGCGTTTTGATTGATGCCAGCCGGAGGGAATTGAATATATATAGAGCACTCATATATATAGTGCGTCCAGTATGTATATATCTCGACAGCGCAGATCGCGCCTTCCAGCGCTATGATTGCCCAGCAGCAAGTGCCCGACCAGTCCGGCTGCTTCTGGAGCCGTCGAGAAAGGTCGGTTTCCGACCAGCGAGGCCAAGCGGAGGCTTCGGAGGGCTGCACGTTCGTCTCGCTCCGGCGACTGCTTTCTCACTCGTATGCGGCGGTCTGTAGAACTTGCTCTTCACTCAGATAACACCGGCGGAGTGCCGGGTATGCGTACACCTGTGATATGCTGCCTGTACACACTCCGCACACCGCACGGCGCTACTTCGACGGACTGGCCGCTGTAGGTTCCTCATCCGTGCTCAAAATTGGTGCCGACGTGATATGCTTCGCAACCCGACCTGTGATTGGGAGCGGCCTTCTTGTTGGGAATTTCGAGCGACCCGACAGACCCAGCAGGGCTGCACGCACCTGCGATGCTTCTAGTGTAGACGCCAACACGGCTGCGATTCGTGAGCATCTCCTCCACCAGCTCGCGGGTCACAACGCGGCAGAGGATGTCCACGACGACTTCGCCGACCTACGCCAATGAGGACTTTGACGTTAGAGGAGTGATCGAAGCATCAGGACCTTCGAAGATGTCACCTTCTTTCGATCTGGTCGGTACTTCGTTATCAGGGCTTCATCAAGGTTGCCGTCGAGCTCTTGCTTTCGTTGCTCTTCCATCTCGTGCTTCGCATCCAGCGCCTGGAAAGAACCATCCGGCAGTGGTGAGCGGAACGTCGCGAAGGAGTGCAACAGCGACTCGTTGCGAGTACCGAGACGATCCTTTGGCTGAGATCAATGCGCCGCTCTCGACGAGCATGCTTCCCGTGGATGACGACGTCAAGAGGCATGTTCGACCCGCTGCGAAGGCGACTTGCTACGCTGAACGGATTCGCGTAGGCAGAGCCCACAGAAGTCTCGAAGCGCCGAATGACAGGTAGGATTTCGCTCGCCCTGGGGGAGGAAAAGGTTGCCAACGCCGTTCCGTTATGAACTCGTCCTTCCGCAAGCGGAGCGTCTTTCAACTTCATTCGTCACCTCTGAAGGAGGATGTCAGCAGCTCGATCATCCCGCTTCTCCTCCTGCCGCTGCTGCTTCTCCTTCATCTTCAGCTCCGCCTGGGGTTCAGAGCGCACCATTAGTCATTCGGTCGGCTGCTTGGGCGCCTCGATTCCTTCAAGACTTCCAACCTCGGTCTTATTGTTCGGGTCGCCCTTCTGCACGAGAAGGCGCTGGCCAAGGTACAAGTCCTTCGCGCTCCGGATGCCATTCCAGAGCACGATGTCTCCAATCTCGATCCCATAGGTCTTTGCCAGCTTCACCAGCGAGTCACCTGAGAGGCCGGAGAACATTGAAGAAGAGAGCTCAACTCCTCATAGGCAAGGCTCAAGACCTCACCTCGGTCGTAGATGTGATACTTGTCGGCCCGCGCAGCAAACTTTGATCCCCACTTCCACTGCCTCAGGGACCCGTCGGCAGAGCCGCTGAGGATGATGACGTTGTCGAACTGCAGTGCGCACACCTGGCCTTCGTGGCCACGCAAGACCTTTGTCCACAGCGTTTTAGCACATCTGCTCATGTGCTCATGTGCTTATGTACTGATGTGCTGATGTGCTGATGTGCTGATGTGCTGATGTGCTGATGTGCTGATGTGCTGATGTGCTGATGTGCTGATGTGCTGATGTGCTCAAGTGCCGAAGCGCAGCGGCTACCCATCCTCCCTCACCTGGATGGACTCGCCCGTGGTAATGTCCGTGACTCGGACTGTGGCGTCCGCGCCGCCGCTGACGACCCGCGTGGCGTCGAACTGGAGACAGTTCACGGGCCCATCGTGGGCCTTGCACCTCCTCAGAACGGTTCCTTGCAAGTAAGCACGTGAGGGGTCGAAGGCATTCGTCGCAAGCAATCCCTCAATCCCCCAATCTCCCAATCCCCCAATCCCTCAATCCCTCCAATCCCTCAATCCCTCAATCCCTCCAATCCCTCAATCCCTCAATCCCTCAATCCCTCGAATCCCTCAATCCCTCACATATCTCCCTCCTTCAATCGGTTACCTGTCTTCAGCCACCATATGAAGATGTGGCCGTCCCTCGCCCCGCTCACAAGCTCTAATTTCCCGTATCGGAGGCAAGTAATCGGGCAGTAGTGGCCACGTAGTCGAGCTCTGCGGATGAAGCTTGCCGCCTGCGGTCTCTCCTCATTTGCTACATCCTACGTTTGGCATACGACAGCGTGATCACTCCGACCGCAGGGCTTTATGGTCAGACGACCGATTCCTTACCCAGATGCGGATCTCGCCATCCGCACCTCCACTGCAGAGGTACGTCAGATGCGACTCCAGGGCTGTAATGCTTCGCGAGTGCCCATGAAGCACGCAGAGCATCCTGGTGAAATCGAGGAAGAGATATCGGTGACCCTATCGAAGGCACCCCGACCCTAGCCCTGGCTCCGCACCTTCCGTCCGTGCTGTCGAAGACTCGAATCTTCATGTCGGCGCTTCCGGTTACAATCTTCGACGGATCCACGCAGACTTGGGTGATCGTTGTCTCGTGTTGCTCGATAAGCATGACCTTTTCCCGCTTCATGGCGTCCCACACAAACAAGTGCGCATCGCTTCCTCCGCTGTAGATGTATTGGTCGTAGAAGCAGAGCGCCGTGATGCTCAGTTGGTGACCCTCCAAGGCCCCGATGTGGTTCCCGTCATCCCCAGGAAACACGTGCACCAGCTTCCCAGTGTGGATATCAAAGATGCTGATGCTGCTCTCAATGGCGCAAACAACGAGCTCCACGCCCCCAGTCGCCGTCCCTGTGACCTCGTTAACCTTCTCGTTGGCGGCATTCAGGGCCACGCATCTATCCCGTTGGGAAAGAAGCTTTAGGTGCCTCAGCGTGGTACGTCGCATGGAATGCACAGAACTTGCCTGATGAGCTCCTTTTGTCGCACTTTCTGCATCAGGGCGCCCTCCTCGATCATCAGCTCCTCGCTGAGCTCCTCAGCGGCGGCTTTCACATTGGAGATACGGAGAGAAACATCCGCCTCCACGCGCTTTGCTGCTTCGAGACTCTCAGAAACTTCCTTGTCTCGCTCTGTAAGCCGAACCTTGAGCTCCTCAACGTCGAAGATCTGCTCTTCCTCGTGAACCAACGCCGATCTCATGGTGTCCTTGTCAGTGCTCCTGGCCTAGGAGAAGGAGCGCACGAACGTCTCAGCACTTTCTATGACGAACAAGAGAAGAAAAGAGAAGAGAAGAGCTTTCGCTCAAGAGCCTGGCTACGATCAAGACGTACTTCCTCCAGCTGGGCGCGAATCGCTTTGAGGAGGGCCTCAACCTTCGCCGTTTCCAGCTTCTGTTTCGATAGGACCTGCTCTTCGTCCTGGGCCGTCAGGTGCATGTCTCGAATCTCCCGGCGCATTCGAATGCACGCGGCACTGCTGCGCTCAAAGGAAATGGCCTTGGCGGCCTCTGCCGTCTGATTCACGAGGCGAGATCCGAACTTGTCCAGTTTCGCCAACCCCTCCTTGACGCGCTTCTCCAGCAGCTGCTCGTCATGGCTCGCAAGCGTCCTGTACTGCTCCGCGTGGTGATCGTGCGCCTGCCGGCGATACGCCCAGAAGAGACCCATGAAAGCCCGGCTCTCTCCTTTCGAATCCCGGAGCACGTGGGAGAAGTAGCCCGCCGACTCGTACAGCTCGATCGCTTCATTGTACTCTGCTTTCGCGAAGTACCCCGCCGCCATTCCATGACTGCTCTCCGCCTTCAAAAAGAGATCGGACGTCTCGCTGGCGATGCGGAAGCAGCGGTCGTACGCGAAGATGGCGCGATCATAGTGATGAAGACCGCAGTGAGCGGCGCCCAAGCGCGCGAAGCCGAGACCCAAGTCTCGGACGGTCTCCGGCGTCCGCGGTGCTTCTCCCATCAACTCTTCGAGATGCTGCATGTAGACTTCGACGGCACGTTCAAACTGATTCTGCTCCAGGAGCGCGTCGCCATGAGTCACAAGCGGCGAAGAGTCGTGCTTCTCTCCAAGATATCGCACAAGCTCGGTGCCACTCTCGGCGCCGCTTTCCACCAGCTTGGCCTGCTGCTCCTTCGTCAACGCACTAGTCTCCAGACGCGCCTTGGCCTTCCGCAGCTGGAAAAGGATGCCTCTCATGTCAGCCTGCATGTCACTGCGGTCCGCGCGGCAAGCTCGCAAGCTGCGCTCGAGGAGTGATGTAGCGCCGTCGTCCGCGTTCCTTGTCCTGTGACGTCCGTGTCTCCACTTGTACATGGCGACTTCCGTGTATCTCCTCATCTTCATCGCAAACATCTTCTCGAGCACAAAGCGACAGTGCTTTCTACCATCCGTGACATACAACCATCGATCCAAGTACGACCTAAGTAGCATCTTTCGAGACTTCCTGGGTCGATGTCGTTTGACATGAAAGTTCGCCTTGACGCGCGCCTCGCTCTCAAAGAAGGCGCGCGCGGCTCGTCTCTCTTTCAGTCGATCCGTCAGGATCGCGCGCCGCTGCTCGAGTTGCTTCTCCAACATCTCTCCGTTGATGATGTCGTTCTTTGCCGTTGCGATGGAGTCGCGAGCCCGCTGAAGCTCGTCCGACAGGTCTTGTAGAAGCTGCGCCTTGGTGAAGCGCTGAACCGAGCCGTGGATTGTTGACGAGTTCAGCTCTCTGCCTCTGAAGGTGATCGCGCGGTCGTACTCCGCTTGAACTTCGATGATGCGCTCCTGCTCGGATCGGAGTCGAGCCGCCAAGCGAAACCGCTCCAGGCGACTCCACTCCTTTTTGTCCCTCGCTTTCTTGAGCTCCTCGCCGAGCGTCGCGATCTTGTAGTTGTAGTGCTTGCGACGGTACGGGAATCCCGGGACCATCTCCTCGGTCACCCGATCCAGTGGATCTTTGCGAACAAGCTCCTGCTGTACGTCTTTAAGCACGTTGCGCGCCTCGTGGTGCTGCTTGACGTTCTTCCATCTTCTCTGCGCGTGAGCCGTCTTCGCCGCCACCTCCTTCTCTTTCTCCAGCTCGGCCAGGGTCTCTTTCTCAAGTCGTTTGATGTACTCCTCACGCACCTCCCGTTGCAGCGTGCCTGTGAAGAAGTCAGAGTCGATGTAGTCGCCGGAGGCTGCCCTCGCACGCTTCATCTCGGTCTGCAGGACTTGCAGCCTCGAAGGTGGCTCTGTGCGGAAGGCGTCGATGGTTCGCTCTTCGCTGACAAGCTGGACGGCGTTGATGGCGCGAATGGTGATATTCTTGTACACCGAGTCACCTCGCAACTCTGTCAAGGCAAATTCCGTCCTATTGTGCCCAAGGCGAAGCTGTCGGCGTTTCTCTTCCGTCTTCTTCGCAGCTTTGCCACCAAAGCTGATGGCTTCCTTCTCCACCGTCTCGGTATACGCCAGTTCGTAATCGACGATGTCCGCCCCGCCATCGGAAAAAGGCTCAAACCACACCAACTCGCAAGAAGAGGACTTTGGGGGCAGACAGTGGAAGTTCATCACCGGACCCGGCTTCTCGGGAGGCTGCGTCACGAGCTCGTCAACTTCCGACGTCCATGCACTCCAGCCGGTGTCGTTTCGACAGCGAATCCGAAAGCTGGCGTACGTCCTTCCTCCTCGGAGGCCAGTGAGCGTGTAGGCGTTCTTGGGCAGCGGATCTTTCAGGATATACGTGTCCAGCCGCAGGACAACGGGGTTGAGCAGCTCCTTCACAAGTTTCTTCCCCACCCGCCGGACGTCCACGTCTTGGTAGCTCAACTCATAAGCGTTGATCTCACTGCCTCCCTTCAGAATTGGATTCCCCCATCGAAAGGACGCCCAGGTGACACCAAAGTTCACCAGCTCAAAGAAGCGCGGCGCCTGCGGCCGGATCTTCGCGCTCTCCGGGGCCTCCGTGCGCTGCTGCGGCACGATCCTTCGAAGCTCTCGCGCCCGCTGCTCCGCTTCCACGGCGTCCAGACCGCATCCAAGTTCAAGAGAGTAAGGGTTGGCTTGGGGCGCCATCAGCACGTGCAAGCTGCGCTGGATCAGCTGATCCGTAAAAGGCTGCGGCGCCGTCTCTCCACCGGCAGAAGTCCTCAGCACTTTAAGCCGCGCTTCCAGCACGCCCAGAGCGTCCACATGCTCCTTCCCGCGATTCAAAAGCAGCCTGGTGCCACCCTGGAGAGCGCGGAAAATACTCTCGAGGCGCAACTGCTGTTCGCACTGCGTAGCGAAGGCGCGCGCGTCAATTTCCGCCCGGCGAACTCGGGAGTTTAAGCGCTTATGCTGAAACTCTGTGCCACGAAGCGCGCGCAAAGCGGACTTGCGAGCCAAAGCTTGAGCTGTCTGCTCTGCAGACACTTGAGGCTGTGTTCGGGCTTGGCGCTCGCGGATGCGGCGGCGTAATTCCAGCGCTTTCCAATCTCGCGCCTTGCGTTTTGAAGGTTTAGGTTTGGCGGGCTCTTTGCAGTTTGAATCCATTCCGGCGGGAAACCACGCGCCACCCGTCACAGAAGATTCACATGGCTAACGATAGCGTCGAAGATCGTGCGATGCACTCTGTGGTGTGGACGTCGCAAGTGCTTTAAGCGCCTTTAGTGGCGTCGTTCGCGGCGCTCGCCGGCTTTGGGCCATAGTACAGTTGCAATAAAGTCCGAAAGTCCTCTGCGATGATGAAAAGAGGAGAGGGCAACTCGGTACTCGGTATCTGTCCGTATCTTTCGGCGCTGTCGTCGACCGGAGAATGGGACAGAGAACGAAATCGAGCATCCCAGGTGTGACAGATTCCGGGTTCAAGTTCTTAGTGTCTGTCCGTCAACCGCCCTTCGCGGATTTCCGTCAGCGATTCTCTGTCCGCGGCGTTCACAAGGAGGCTCTCGTCAGATCCACGTCGCGAAGATGCCTCGTTCGCGCCGAGACCGGCCCGTGGCGCTCACGCAGACCCGGAAGAAAGGGCGGGGGAAGAAAGACGAGCTCCTCGACGCTCTTCGTGAAGCTATAGATCAGGTGCGCAACCTTTTTTCGCGTCTGTCTCTCTTTTTGCGCCATTTCAGTGACGTTGTGGCGCCGTAGTATACGCATGCTTTCGTTTTTGAGTACTCCAACATGCGTACGACCGCCTTCAAGGACTTCCGCCGAGAGTTCACGGACTCGCGATTCTTCCTGGGCCGCAATCGAGTGATGCAATTGGCTTTGGGCCGATCAGAACAGGTGATTCCCGCGGGTTTCCAGGGGATTCTGCGGTACATAGGGGATTTCGGGAATGACTTGGAATTCGTGGGAGTCTAGGAAGAAGTGGCGGAGCATGCGCATCTGTTGGCGGCGGAGCTGAAGGGCCATCGGGGCCTTTTCTTCACCAATCGCGAGCCTGAGGAGGTTCTTCAGGCGTTTTCGAGCTCAGAAAGACAGGAATTTGGTGAGACTTTCCTAGGCGAATACGAAGTCCTTCGCACTTGAGCTTACAAAGCGGATCTGGATTTCAATGCTGATCTGTGGATGCCTTCGTGAATGACAGCTCGAAGTGGCTCCGTGGCATCCGAGACCGTCGCATTAGAAGCTGGGCCATTGCAGCAGTTTTCGGTCGGGCAATTGGATCAACTGCGGCGGCTTGGGCTGGTGTGCGAGGTCAAGAAGGGACAGGTATGACTATGGGAAAACGTATGGAAGGTGTGCGTGGGGTATCTAAACAACACGATCGCACAGGTCTGTCTCATGGAGGGCAAGACGATTTGCAAGCAAGGGCAGACGCTTTCGCCGGAGAGCGCCAAGGTGCTGGAGCTTCTGGCCATCAAGTCCGCCACCTTCCGCGTTCAACTCGTGTGCCAATGGAGTCCTGGAAGCTTCGAGATGCTGGAATGAATGAAACCTGCACCATCAATCCATGCCTACTGTGTCTCCATGATGCATCCGAGGACGGTGCTGGATCGGCCCTTTCCTTCCTCTCGCTCCCTCTTTTCGTTCTCGCGACTCGTCTAGCCGTTCCTTTCGTCTTGACTGATGGCTCCTTGTGTCCATCATACTGTATCATCAAAGAGATCCAACGGAGCTGCGGCCTTTGAAGGACTTTCGCTTCCTGGGAGACTGCAGGAGCTTCTCGGAGATGACCGAGCCGGGGGACCGCGGCGTCCGCGGTCCGCCAACATCTAGGTCCTGCGCGTGGATGCCCGGCGGAAGGCCCCACTCCGTAGGGTCAAGGTCTTGCTCGTCGGGCGGCCGCTCCCCAAGAAGCTTTGCCCGGATCCACTGCGTCGGAAGAGCGTGTCTACTATGTGGCAAAGGGATACGCTCCACATCAGCGTCATATTCAGCGGGAAAAAGGCGCCTCCAACTCGCAGACGAATGCTCTCGCGACGTACCTGGAAGGACCGGAGGCGGCGCTCCCAATGCTAGATCTGCGTTGGACAGTGGAAGACGTTGGCGTGCGTATCGAAGCGACCGAGGCTCGTCTGTGCAAAGACAGGGATGCGTTACAGGAGCCTCGCTTCTTTCCGGAAAGACAGCATACACAGCTCACCGTCGTGGTGTCGTCGGTGGAGCACTCAGCCCCTGCTGAGACCACCACATCTTCGACTTGACATGCGAGTAGTCCGGCTGACGACGCGAAAGGAGATGAAGCTATGGAACACGGACATGGTGAGATGAAGAACTTCCCAGGATCTGAGCAGGTATGTGTAGTCCTACCGGAGAGGACGCACGAGTGCCAACATTGTCCAGTGTCTCCAGTGTCCTCTCGACCCTCTGAATGGCCTTTTCCCGCCGCTTCTGAGCGCGCTTCTTGCGAGACACTCGGCGTCGTGGACGGCCGCTCCGCGTCTGCCTCCTCCATTCGGCATCCGACCCTGTCGTTTGATGGTGACCAGCGAAAAGAAAAACACTACGGCTCAGGATGCTGGTGGCTCGCAGTCCTCCTTCTCCTTGGAGCTCGAGTCATCACCTGCGGACGCCTTCTTCACGTGGGAGAAGTGGAAGCCGCTGGCCGTCGCTGAGGAACGCAGCTTCGATTGCCATGGTAGGAAGTTGTTGATCGTCTCCCACACGGCAGCTGTGCAATCGGCAGCATCATCAGCACTCTCTGGAGAGGAGTCTGGTGAACGAGGAGCTTGTGCAACGAACCATTCTTGTTGCAGGGCTTCTGCTTTGAGAAATGCATGGCTGATCTCCTGTTGTGCGGACCCTGGTAATCGTACTTGATCTTTCGATGTCGACGACGCGTGATGAGATGGAAAACCCTCGGGATGGTGCATGAGCGAAGCTGTCCACCTGATGATGCCCAACGCGGTGAAGCGTGCGACTTCGGTAGGCATGCAGCGACACGGATCGTGAGCGGACTCGTTCAGACCCCGCTCGAACGCTGGTCAGAAGCTCCTTGGAAATCTCCATAGACGACATTGGTCTGCCGAAGGAGAGCGCCACTTCCACGGTCATTTGGCTTTTCGTCGCCAAGGCTCAAGGCTCTTCAGAAGTCACTGCACCTGGAAGAGATTCTCGATAGCACACCGGACCCTTCGGAGCACACGGAGCGCGCGGCGCTGTGGGAGCGCCTCAGTGGCCGCCGCAGGTTTCCCAAGCTTTGCGATCTGGATCGTAAACTTGTGAGAGCTCTGGCGTTCTTCTCCCCCCCCCAACATCGACACCCCAAAGGATCGCCCATCTCACGAACGCACAAGCATCTTACCGGCCCCTTAAGCGTCGAGAGGATCTGCTCCGGCCCCGAGGCCGAAGACGAAGTCGAGCCTTCCGTCGACCGCGTCGCTTCGGTCGAAGGCGAGGCTGCCGCCTCCGCCGCACCACCTCTCTGTAAGCCTCCGAGCGCCCAGCGCTGTCCCTCTGAGGATTTGCGTCGGCGCGTTCCGTCGGCTCGGGCTCCGGATAGTACTCCGGCGCCATGGGAAGGAGCCAGCGGTCTTGCTCGGACAGCTCGTGCGGTGCATATGGCATACTCTGCGCCGCCGTCGACATCCTGTCTTCACTTTGGATGGGTACCGAAGCCATTGCGCCAGCTTTCCTAAGTTCGAAAAGCTCGGCGTCAGTCGCTGTGTCGAAGAGAGACATGCACAAAACAGAGAGATAAAAAAACGGGGGCAAGCAGCAAGCCGCACTTTGGCCCCACCATTGACTGTAGTCTGGCGGTCCCTTGTGCCGCTGTCCCCCCGCCAGCGCTTCCAAGGTCACGCCAGCCTCCGGCCCGATTCGGGCGTCGAGCATCCCACTTGCCATGGGAAGGACGCCGCTTCCGAGGGATGCAACCCTTCCATTCAGGACGCCGGGCGGACTAGCGAATTCGAGGTCTCGGACCCCTTCGTCCCGACCAGCATGATCGTTTCCTCCGGCCTCCGTCCCTCCGCCGGTCGGGAACGTGGCGTGTTGTACGCGAGAACAGCGAGACGGTTCCTTATTGAGAATTTCTACAGGCGCTCTACGCCGCGGTGATGCCCGAGACGGGAGTGTATAGCAGACGCTTCACGAACGGCATCAAGATGCCCGGAACTGGAGCGCCAAGCATCCAATCGCTTCTCATCTGCATAACGGATCACGCGTTCAGGCGCATTCCACAGCGGCGCACCGCGCGGGGGCCCCTGGTGGGTCTCGGAAAACGACTTGAGGAAATCTCGCTTACGCCGAGACGCGGACGCAAACTGACCTCCCCGTCGCGCAGCGCAGTTCATGGGCGAAGGTCGATGGCTCTCAGCGTTGTTCTCTTACCATCTTGAGTCTGGTTCTCGCTGTCTCTGTCTTTTTCTTCTACTTCTTCTTCTTCTTCTCGAATTTCTGGGACTGTGTCGTTTGGGAAACCGAAAGGCTGCGCGAGAGATCTTCGCAGCGCAACTGAGACGCTTCTGAAGATGTCGGACGCCTCCAAGGAAGAAGTAGTGGTATCCGGCTTTCTTCAGAAGCGGACGGTGCAGAAGGGCGGCAAGGCCACCATGAACTTGCTGAACTCGCGCTTCTTCGTGCTCACGCGCTCGCGGCTCCTGTATTACAAAGACAGAGTGGAGGTCGTCGACCGCCGCGTAGTCGAGAAAGGCGAGAATCCCAAGTTCATTCCTCTTGAAGACATCGAGCACATCACCGTCGAGAAGGAGGACAACAAAGCCGGAGATGTGCGTTCTTGGAAGGTTTCAACAGACTCCTTCGGCAGACTGCGAAGCTCACAGATCCTTTCGACTCTCGTAGGTAACGTACAGCATGTACGTCCATACCCTCATGTCTGTCATCTTGCTCAAGTGCGCCAGCGAGGACGAGGCAGCGATCTGGGCGGATCAGATCGAGAGCGCCGCTCGCGCGCGTCGTGTGCGGCAGAAACGCGTGAATCAGGTACTCCTTCACTCCTTCATCCAAGGAGCCTTCAACATCCAGACCCAGCCGTCTGATATACGCTCGGGTAGGGAGGAAATTCCAGCGAGAGCGCTTCATCCCAGCACCCGATGTGGCATCGGGACATCCACGACGGCCACTCGATGTTTTCCAAAGAGGTAGGGCATCCGTGGCTTTGCGCCTTTCTCAACGCTCTTCAGACGCCTTCACCCATTCCCAACGAATGCCGCACTTAGGACATCGATCGTTACATCCGCTTCTGGAACAGCTTCATCGCTCTCTTCGGCAGCACGGCGCTCGCCGTGGAGGTAGCTCTATTGCTTTGTCGCTTCTTTGCCTTTTTGCTTTTTGGCCGTTTTCCTTTTGCTGTCCCTTTTGGCCTCCTTGCTTCCTTTGGAGCCTTTGGCACGTTGAAAATCTTAGCTTCCTTTGACGTCCACTCCAAATTGCGGTCTGCAATCATACAGGGTCTCCGTGCGCTGTCTCGGCACTTGGACTCCGGGACGGAGAAGAAGGACTTCCACTCCGCACTCGGAATGCTGCTGGCTCTTCTGTGCTACGGAGATCGTGCGCATCAGCATCTGGCATCGGGCGAGCCTGCCTCAGAGGTGGAGCCAAGGCTCGATTGCTCGTCACAAAAGGCCCAAACTCACTCGATCCGTCACTCCCAAAGGCGAATCCTCACGAGCTGGCGCAGCTGCTGTTTCGTAGTTTCCTGGAGGTACTGCCAAATGATACTCTGACCGCAGCCTCTCGCAGGCTCTCAAGGTGCTCACGCTGCCCTCTTTTGCGCCGCATAGGACGAATATGGGCTCAACGATGATAGCCAGGGTATCCCGGAGCCTGGGAAGCCGAGGCCGACGAAGCACCCGCCGCTGCGCGGCGAGAGTCCCGGCGCCATTCTCTGCGGCGCGTTCCTCCGGCGATACTGCCATTTCACCAACATCCTCTCCGACGTCGTTCAGCCCTGTGCGCAGGAAGTGCGCGACCTTCTTAGCCTGGACGCTCCGGCGCCGGTGGTAAGACTCTCCGGATGATTTGCATTCCCCTCTTTCCCACCCCGGCAGCACCGCTAGTTCGTTTCCTCACTGCCGCTTCGTGCTGCTTCTTGCATCTCTCGCATCCAGATCAACACGCCGCGCGGCAGTATCTTTCGAAACAGCGCCCTCAACAGTTTGGAGAACGTCCGCAAGTTCTTCGGCGGCGGATCCCCGGCGACCGAGACCAATCTGGACGCCACCGGCAAGTCCTCCAACCGAGCTGCGTCGAAGAAGATGTCGCCTCGCGGAGGCGACAAGGAATCCGACGCGGTTCCCCGAAGTCCGGCGTCGCAAAGCTCAGGTCGGTGCCTCTTCTCCCTCTCTCTTCGTTCGATGCCCAAGTCACCACCTTTTCATCTCTTCTCCGCTTTACTCACAACCACCCACTCCCACCCCCTTTCCCATTCCCTTCCCTTCCCTTTCCCTAGGCGCGGCAACGACGACGCCGAGAAGCGAGATTTACTCGCCTACTGGGCCCACCACGCTCGACACGCCTACCGTTCGTGGGCTGCTGCGTCTGGAGTCGGGAGACGCCAAGCTGGACATCGAGCCCAAGCCCAAGCCCCAGCCCCAGCCCCAGCCCCAGCCCCAGGGGCGCTTGCGGAATCGCCGCGCTTCTCTCGAGTCCAGCGACCTTCGCGCGGTGGAGGCCAACAAGAAGCTGCAGCAAGTGCTGGGTGTCGTTCCGATAAGAGGTCGCACCGACGCCATGAACCACATCCCGCCCACACCGACGCTAAGCCTTCTGGACGACACCGGCAACGACTCCGACACGCAAGCTACCAACACGAGAAGCCGCCGCTTCGCACGCATTGCGTCGCCGTTGTCCCCGCTCTCGCCGCGCAGCCCGCGATTCCCCATGCGACTCTCTATTTCCCGCAACAGTGACGCCTCCGCAGCTACGAGTCCCAAGGCATCGAGCAGTCCCAGTCGACCCATGACAATCGACACCAGCTTTGGCGCGGCCACGACCTCGCAGGAGAGCACCGGCGACGGCAGACGTGGCAAAACGGCCACAGCGTCCAAGTTCGGCTCGGTGCGCAACACCAGCCCGAGCGCGAGCAGCGGTACGCCGAGGGGGCAAAAGAGTCCTGCGCGCACGTTGCGACGTGCCGCAAGTACTGCCGTATCCGTTGAGACGCCCCAGGCGATCCAAAAGTCGGCGCAGACCATCGAGGTACTCTTGTCCCCCCAGCTGCCACCTCGGCGTGAGGGAGGATGCGCTGCGCTGCGCTCCGCCCCTGAAGTCTTGCGAGACTAAAGTTCTTCCCTCTTGGCGTAGGAGCAACTTTGCCGCAGCCTGCTGCGAATGCTGGAGAGCTGCTTGGGCTCCCGGCGGCTTCGGAACGACGAGATCCCTGAAAAGTACGTTCTTCTGATCCTCTCCTTTGACTTGTGTGCACGTCACGGGGATGTGCGGCAGTGTCTCACCAACATTTGCATCTCTGAACAACGCTTTGTAGGGCGCTCGGTGTGTACCTTCTGCTTCGGGAGGTGCAGCTCTGCGCCGAGCAGTCGTGCTACCCTTTTCCCCTCGCCTCGAAGAGGACCGAGGAGTTGGCATCCACGCCAGCCAGGAAGTCCCCACCGACCTTCAGTTACTCGCCCAAGTCGCCCACATCCATTCCGGAGCCTCCCTCGACCAGCGAGGAAGGCCTTTCGCATGGCCCGAGCTCCGAAGCCGAGTCGAAAAAGGACGAGTCCAAGAAGGATGAGCCCACGAAGGATGAGCCCACGAAGGACGAGTCCACGAAGGACGAGTCCACGAAGGATGAGCCCACGAAGGACGAGTCCACGAAGGACGAGTCCAAGAAGGATGAGCCCA
>JAAMXY010001674.1:14579-25426 GCA_019677205.1 Pinguiococcus pyrenoidosus
GAGTCCACGAAGGACGAGTCCAAGAAGGATGAGCCCACGAAGGACGAGCCCACGGAGGACGAGTCCACGCAGGACGAGTCCACGAAGGATGAGCCCACGAAGGACGAGCCCACGGAGGACGAGCCCACGGAGGACGAGTCCAGGGAGGACTCGTCCTCCCTGGACTCTTCAATACCAGCACCGCCAGCCACCTCCATGGAATCTCTAATACCGCCACCGCCAGCCATCTCCATGGAATCTATAATACCGCCACCGCCAGCCACCTCCATGGACCTTTACTCCCCGGTTCTCCAAGAGCTCACGGCTCGAATCCCGACGTCGCAGGACCTCCCTAGTCCAGCATATGACGAAGACGGCGATCATGCCAAGCAGCAAGACAAAGGCGGCTTTAAAAACCTGCTGACGCTGAGCTCCAACAGCAGCGACGAGTCCTTCACCGCCGAAGCGGAGCTCCCAAGTATGCGGGACGAGAGGAAGGTGCTGGAGGCTATCGCGTCGCGCTGCTACAACGGCGTGAGTCTCCTGATCTTCCTGCGCTGGCTGTGCCCAGCCTTCATCAGCCCGTGCGAATGGGGCGTCTTCAGTCCCGCCCGAATCATCTTCGCCGAAATCAGCTACGAGCGCCTTCTGTCCTCCTGCATCGGCGTCGTAGTGCAGTACCTCGCGACGGCCTCGGACGACCAGACTACCGACGTGCTAGCTGAGGCCGGCGAGGACTTTAGTGACACCCTAAGCGGCGCCTTGACAGAGCTGAGACGCTTCTCCAAGCTGGTCGACCGCGAAGCTTGCAATGACGCCATCCTGTGCTTCAACGAGATGGCTGCGGACCCTAAGAGCTTCGAGAGCACCAAGGCGATGGGCGATCCCGTGGTGCGCGCTGAGCTGCTGAAGACGACTCGAACCCTACAGAAGGCTGTCAACGAAGCCTGCAAGCTACCCATCGACGAGGCGCTGCTCGATACCTTCCGAAGCGCGCGCTTTGCGCTCTCCAGAAGTCCTCCCTTGCAGAGTCATGATAGCAAAGGCGGCCAGAACGCGCGTACGGACTACGCGGCGCTCTCACCGAAGTCCAAGCTCGTCTGGCTCATTCGCAGGTGGCTCGACGCCACCACGAAGCGCCTGCAGCAGACCGACGACTCCTGGTGCACGTCGCGCTCTCCGGACTTCGACCTCAAGTCGATGGAGGAGCAGCTTGCGGCGCCGCACGAGGCGCTCAAGGAGATGGTGTCTCCGCCGGGAACAGCTCTGCAGTACCACCACCGGCAATATAGTGACAAGGGCTCGCGCAGGCAGAAGCGACGGGCGTCGACGTCGCAGATCGTAGGATAGAGCAGACTCGGCAGCGACTTCGTCGGAAGTCGTTTGAAGCGCAGCAAGGCCAAAAGCTCAGTTGTTGATATCGGGTGGGCCATCGTCTCCTTAGAAAATCCTGCCGAGGGTGTTGTATGTCCCCAGAGCTACCAAGAGAGACCCTAAGAACGGCGTCGTCCATTGCACGCCCAGTCCTCCCTGCGGATTACTTAGCTTCTGCAGCGCCGTCCCTAAAGATTGTTCCGTCTTCGTCAGTCTCCCCTCCCTTCGTTCCTTCCTTGTTCCTCTCGCCGACTCGAACACTTTGGTAGAGGCATTACGGGACGACTTACCAGACGCCAGCCCAATCGTCACCAGAGGAGTGCAGTACCCTACACTGTACGACAACAATAGCAGCAGCCCAACAACCGGATCTCCTACATGAGCAAGACGCATAGAACACAGCAAGCATGAGTGTCGCGTCATATCACGTAGATCTATTCGAAACCTATCATCTCGCATATCATGTCACACAGCATATCAATCACATCGTATATCACCGCATCTATCATATCATATCATATCACATCGTACGACGAGCTTCGGATGAAGCAGAAAACCAGGACGACAGAGTTCATTGGAGGAAACACCAAAGCAAAGCACTTACCGCTTGTCGCCGCAAAGCCAAGAATGGCGGTGAGGACGGGCGAGCCGCACGGACTGGCGATGAGCGCAGAGGTGGCGCCCAGGAGCAGACTTCTCACTTCCGCAGAGCCTTCGACAGGCAGCTTTTCTCCCAGGGATGGGAAGTCAATGCGGATGACGTTCAGCAAGCTCAGTCCCATGGTCAGAGTCACCAGCGCAAGCACCAACCCCGCAGCGCCCTCCAGATCGAAGCCACTTTGAGACGCTCCCTGCACTCCAGACCCCAGTTGCGCGCCCAGGAACGTCACTCCGAATCCCACTGCTGACAGCGTACCAGCGAGACCTGCACGTGTGTTCCAAAGACAGATTCAGTGGAGAGATGATGATCCTGATTTCGCATCGAAGACACTTTGGCGTTCCCTCCACAGCTTCGCACTTCACTTTACGTTTGCACTGCGAACCAAAGCAGCAAAGTCGGAATAGCACAGCTTCTGAAAGACCCAAGTCACGTTACCAATGGCGTACAGTAGAGTATTGAGGCGCAGAGCGCGATTGTCAGTCTCTCCCAGCGCGGATTCGCTAAGGAATGCGACGGTCACTGGCAACAGCGACAGACAGCACGGACTCAGCGCCGTCAAGATGCCCGCGATCCAAGTTACGCCGACAGACACTGGTGACACGGTGCCCATGTTGCTGCGCACGAGGCCATCGATCTGCACATCGGGGGACAAAGTTGAGAGGACTTCGAATTCGGTTGCGGAGTTTTCCGCAATTCAAACGCAAAGCCAAAGAGTCTCCGGACAGATTTGACACGTTTGAACGCATAGACATGCAGAGCTGGACTGCGAACGCGTCCCACACGAGACTCACAGTGGTTTGGAAGTCGAACATGGCCACGCTGATGGATTCCGAGAGGCTCACGTCGTTCAGTTTCGTGGACAAGCGCGGACTTCGCTCTGCCAAAGATGATCTGCCGCTCAAACTCGGCTTTCTCGGCGCCACCAGCGCCGCAGCGCTGCGCATGGCCAAAGCGAAGGCCAGAATGACAAGTGCGCGTGATTTCATTCCGAGTTGTGGCGTCTTTGGACTGCTAAGTCAGCTCCAAAGCGTGAGACGCACCGCCCGTACTTAGGCATAGAATTGGCGGATAATGGGCATTCGTCGTCGTCTCTGTCTCCACGGCAGATCTGTCGCTCTGCTGTCCACCTCGTCTCTCTCGCACTCCGCACTCCTTCAAGCGTTTTGCTCTTACAGTTGCGTTGCGTTGCGTTGCGCTGCGTTGCGTTGCGCTGCATCTCCTGTAGTACTCTTCTCGAGGTTACTTTTTACGGACGAGGCAATCGAGCCCTACTTCTCAAGCACGCACACAGCACCTCGTACACCACTGGTAGCGCGCACACTGGGCATTGGAAATCTACCGCAACGCCACGAGACGGGCCTTCGTTCTTCCAGCCATTTCAGTCCCGTCGTCTTTGCCCACATCACGTCAGAGCGATGCCATCGCCCTCGCCTTGTTCTCCATCGTCGACATCGGCGTCATGCTCGTCTAGCAAGCGCTGACCCAGCGTTTCGGGCATCGGTGCGCACTGCACGCGCTGCGTCTTCCGCGTGCGGTAGCGGCGGTAGCAGCGCAGCGAGATCACGACGCCCGCGTGCGCCAGGATCCCCGCGGAAAGGAAGATACAGACCAACAGCAGGCCCCAGAAGAAGGAGTACACCACCAGCGACTGGAAGCAGATGTTGCCGTGGTGCTGCGTCTTCAAGATGCAGTATTCCGTCACCTGCGCGGCTTCGAAGCTGCCCACCCCGCCGACGCACGCGTCGCTGCCATCCAGACACACCAGCCCGACGTTCCCACTGCTCACGTCGTACAGTGTGTGATGCGTCTTCAGGAAGGCGGTGCCCAAGTAGAACGTGTCGTCCGTCTCGGTCAGCGTCTCCGAGAAGAGGACCCGACAGCGGTAGTCGCCGATGTCCACCAAGTAGTCCGACGGCTGCAGCTGGTACACTTTTCGCTCCGCCCTGCCATCCTTGTCGGACACCGTGTCTATTCGGAAGCCGATCGGAGACCAGTACTCCGCTGTGCATTGCGAGCACACCAGCTTCGAAGCGCTTCCCTCGTAGTAGCAGTCCGCGCCGGAGCCCACCACCAGGCTGCGGATGAAGTTGCTGTAGTACGCCCGGGGGACTCTTATGGTGGGCTCACTGGAGTCAAAGACCGCCACGCAGCCCTTGCGCGACGTGGCACAGAGATTCGGCCGGAAGGACGAAGAGCGCATCATCCCAAAGCCCTGCATGGCCACCTGCCACCTCGAGTTGTGGTTCACCGCGGCCCACCGAATGGGGGCTTGCGGGGATCCCAAGGAGCTCGCGCGCTGGAGCGCCTCCCCTCCCACCGCCAACCAGCTCCCTTTCTCGTCCGGATCCGCCGTCAAGAACAGCGAGAACACTTTCTGGCCGTAGGGCTCGAGCAGAACTTCCAGAGAGCTTTCCGGATAGCCCGCCGGCTGCTTCTTCCAGTTCAGGCCAAACACCCCCGCCACCCGATCTGAAATGACTCCCGTAGATTCTCCCAAGATGGCAATGTCCACCTGCGCAAGGAACGCGAGTGCGGCGCATGTTAAACATCCTTCATGCGAGTCCCTACTTGTTCAGGATTCCGCTGGGAGAAGACAAGAAGCTGGTGGCCCCCTCACCTTCGCCTCCTTCCCATTGACTTTCAGCTGATCTCTCGCAGCTGTGGCGTGGACCAGCTTCTTGTTGTCCACGAAGGAGAAGTGCGAGTTCGTGATGGTGCACGTCTTGGACTGCAGCACTTCGAAGTCGCGGTCGGACAGGAACAAGTTGGTTCGCAGCAGACTGAAATCCACCTTGTACGACTTGTACGGCGAGCCCAGCTGGATCTTTCCATAGTACAGCGTCGCGCCCTTGTTACTGAGCGACAGCGTCATCGTCCCAGATGGTACGCGCTTCTGATGACGGCCGAGAGCAACTCAGAGCAGCGAAATTCTTGTGCCGCAACTGGCTGGGCTGCACTTTCGAAAGGACGCGCGCGGCCAGACACGCGCGCTTTACGCTCTTCTGTCGCTTGCCACTAACCCTTTCCAAAGAAGTCTTTTATTAGAGCAAACGACAGCGGAGGAGAGCTGGGCTGATGGTAACGAAGCGCGCGTGAACAAGCGACCAAACAACCCATTTTGCGAACTGACTTTTCCAGATGAATCGCATCCCACTGCTTGTTTTCATATTGAACAGGTTGATTAGAATAAAGCGAAACGTTTCTCTAAAGCAGAAAACCATTCACCTGTGACATCGTTCGTATGCGATGTCCTGATGACTCAGACTAAAGGGAAACTGAGTGGTAGATAGAGGATCGATAGATCCGAGTGGAGCGAATCCTATATGCTCCAAGGTCACAGCATCGGCCTCCACTCTCGTAACGCGCACCATAATCCAGGAACCGCAGCGCTGTGGATCGAATAGCCGTTCGCCAGCAAAGAAGGAGGAAGGGACGCGCACCAGCTCTCCAAGCCAGGAGTCATGTCGCCCCACAGAAGTGCAACAGAGGCCGTCTGGCTCAACCGGGCAATCGAAAAGTGCGGTAAGCCGCACGGGTCGCCTCGCTGCGAACTCCTGCAGATGCGTCGTTCCCGGGTGCCCCTTGCGAGTCCTCCGAGAATCCAGGAGGCAGTTCGAGCTTGCCGTCCTTCACGTGCTGCTGCCAGAAGGAGTGACGAAGGCGCACTTCGTCGTGGTACCAAGCTGGAGCCTTCGTAGGCTGAGCCATGAAGCACGGCTGATGAGGAGGGTGCCTCCAAGGACACGTCGGGCAAGCAGGAAACTGCCGTCGTTGATACCGCTGAGGGCGCACTTGGAGTCCGGGGCGCCGAGGGTGCACGAAGAGCACGCTGCCCATCGGATCGTCGTAGCAATACTCGTACAAGGCATCGTCGGTGACCAGGCTACCCTTCTCGTCGAAGGATCCGAGGGCAACGTTGCACATCGCCAGTTCGGCGTCAGAGTAGAGAGCAACGGGGTCGACAGCCGGCGCGGAGAACATCACGTTGGGCGTACGACCATGTTGGCGTCGGACCGCCTGGCCGCTGCGGCGCGCGACAGACTTGTAGATACGTTCGGCGCGGATGGCAGCTCGGTAGGAAAAGGAGATGCCCGGCCTATCCGATTGGCCATCGACGACGATCACTTGGGGTCGTTCGACATATGGTGTCAGCTCAGGTAGCAAACCGTCGAGGAACTGTTGGCCCAGCCTAAACGACGACATCGGCGGCGATTGTCCGCGGAGGCACGTCTTGATGTACCTCAGCTGGAACTCTTGGTAGTATGCAGCGACTCCTTGTCCGTCTTGGTGGCGTAGTCGTAGGAAGTCATCAGCGACGTCCTTGGACGTGTCGGGATCGCTGAATTGGGTTCGCAGCGTTAGAAGTAGCTCCCTGCAAGAGGAAGCGTGAGAGTTGGCGATGAGGAATTGCAGGCTACAATTGGAATCAAGCCCATTTTCAAACGCCGTGCGAACTAGCTGATCACAGTGGAAGTGTACAGCGTCCAGGTCGATGAGGATAGCATCTCGATCTCCCGCATACGACAAGAGCTCGGCATCTTCGCACCGGAGGATGGTGGCGGTTTCGAAGGCGATGTAGCGGATCTCGCGGTCGCGTTCGGTTCCAAGCGAGAACGTAGGCTGGCGCTCGATCAGCTTTCTCGTGTACGGATGAAGACGGGGCGGCCTTTCATCGCGCACTTCCCGGCTCTTCTCCGGGAAAGGCACATCTGGTGGTGCCGATTTCGTCCCAGATCTCCACTGTCGCCCTCCCGAGAACGCCACGCGAGACGGGGCTACGGACCCTGCGACTCGGTCCCGTCCTGTGACAGACTGAGCTGGAGTACTCGGCGCGAACGAACTTGGGGAAAGTTGAGGAATCGCAGAGACGGTTACTGCGAGCTTGTCCATTCGGGAAGCGATGGCCTCCACATTGCTCGACAAGGTGTCCACCCGCTCCATGAGGATGGAAGTCTCCGCGTTGCCCTCGTTGTTCCCGCGCTTGCTTCGCGCCTTTCTTGGTGATTTCGTGTAGGTCTTCGTCGGCAGCGAACTCGACTGGACGTTGCCTTTCGAGAGGGTTCGCAGGAGTTTCTCAAGCTCGTTCTTGACGTCCTCGCTTATCAAGTCGTTCGCCTCGGCTTCCGCAAGGAGGTGGGAGACGGTTTCTTGCTCGATCAATATGCCATCATCATCAGACGACTCATTCCCCGAACCATGTGACATCGTTCGTATGCGATGTCCTGATGACTCAGACTAAAGGGAAACTGAGTGGTAGATAGAGGATCGATAGATCCGAGTGGAGCGAATCCTATAGGAAGCGAGCTCAACACAAGGAAACACAGCCACACTATTCAAGGGAGCGAAGCTCGACCAGACTCGAAAGCGGGTGTGAGAGTGCCGTAGACCCCGAAGATAAGGAACGGCGATAAGATACCAGCGATCCGGGGAGCTTCTACCTTCAACTCGATCGATCCTGTCATAAGTCCCATCCACTCACTCATCTTATACACCCTTCTACGATACTACTTATGTAACCTACTACTTACTTTGTCTTCACTACTGTTACACACCATCTCTATTTCAAAATATACTTATCTTAATATTCAAAAAATAGTTTTCTACAAAACATAGAAAAGTCATGTAATTTAAAAACTTATAGAACAGGATCTGAAACGTTCCGTCGGATCTCCCTCATTTTTCTTCTGATCTTGGTTCCGCTAAATCACACTTCACTGACTTTTCCATTTCGTTCCCTACTTTCATCGAAATCTCAGGCAATCGCTGACGAGGGACAGAGACGTCATCGGATTCTTCCGCTGATACGACAGACGGACGGCCGCTTAAAAGACCTTGAGCCCTCTCTTCCCCTCTCGGACGCGCCGTTTTCTGGCGCCATACCATGGCCAAATATGGACAGTCTGCAACTGATGTTCCCACAGCACTCCGCTACCTTCTTAGAGACGATCCTGCTCAGCGTGAACAGTGACGTGGACGCGGCAGTGGAGGCGCTGTTATCTGTCGAAGACGCCGCTCCGCAACCGAAGAGCGTCCAACGCACGCGCGCGCGCCCGCGAGTGCAAAATGGCCACTTCTCCGGCGCGGAGCGCAAGAGCCAACCAGAGTCCGAGGCCTTCCCGCCTCTTCCAGTGCGCGCGCCCCCGCATGAGGTGCTGTGTGGCCCTCCGTGGCTTGGATTCCGAAGGCCGCAACTGGTTTTTGTCCTAAAGTTTGTGGTGCGTAACAGGACGTCGTTGTGAAGATTCCGGAGTCGGATGAGGTGGTGCGCATGGGCGACGAAGTGCATCATCGAGACAGCGCCAGGCAGTCGCTGCTGCAGAGATATGAGGAGGTGCCGCCGGGCCTCATCTGCGACGTCCTGGAGCAGAGCGGAGACGACGCGGACAAGGCCATTGCCATGCTGTGGGAAATGATGCCCGATGCCATGGAAAGGGCCACGAGGCGCCTGGCGCAGGAGGAAAAAGCGCTGGAGAATCGGGTGGACGCCAAACATCTCGCGCATCGGATGTTTCGCTCCAGTCGCGGGAGTGCCGCTCAGGCCGATGCGGCACCGGCCGTGGTCGGGAGAGCCCGGAAGCAGTTTGAAGAGGTCCGGGAGATCCCGGGCGCCCCTGACTGGTCGCCAGATGCGCTGCTGCGGAGAGAACGGATGGTGCGCGAGGCGGAAGACTTGCGAGAGCAAGCGATGAAAGGTATGCTGGCGTGCTGGGCCTCGTCATGTTCTCTTCTGTCGAACACTGGCTTGGGGCATTGCTTCTCTGCCTTTTCCTAGCACGGCTCGAAGCTTCTATCACGACGCGAAGCTTCTAACACGACGCAAACGTTTCGTCTTCTATAATGATGTAGGCATCAATGGAGGTAGAGCGCACATGCCACGGTATCTGGGTGATGCCGCGTTGCGGACGGCGAGGGCCATGAATCCGCACCTGTCCAACTACATGAGCCGGAGTTCCGGCTCCACCCTCCTCATTCACCCTTGCCTGCCCATGCCCCGCGACGATGGAGACACCTTGGAAGTGGATGTGCATGGCCTGCGAAAGGCCGAGGCGGAGTCGCTGGTGGCGTCGCTCCTGGAGCACGCCACCACAACTCGCGGGATCGGCGGCAAGAGGTGGAGTGCAATCGCGATCAACACGGGTCAAGGGACGCATTCGAGGAAAGGTGTCAGCGTGCTGCGACCTGCCCTGGAGCGACTAGTGGTGGCAGTAGGCCTGAGGGTCCTGCCAGAGGACGACAATACGGGGAGATTCGTCGTGCGACTGTGAAACTCGGTTGCACGAGAGGTTCGTCCGCATGTAGTTATGTCGAGACTGTCCGTTTCCGTTGTCCGGGAAACTTTTGTGTTTCGAAGACGAAGCCTCTTCGAATTCGTCCAGGGGAGAGCATCGACAGAGAGTACAAACTAATCAGGTTGAGTTCAATCATCAAGCCCTTTCTGCTCATTGGTGAGCATGTCTGAGGTTCTGTTCTGCTTCTTCCCTGGTGGTTCCGACGCTGGACTTGGACCGAGAAGCGGCACCACATGAGAGAACCGTCCCTTGCTCTCACCACATGGTATCAAAGTATGTGCTACAACCACTTTGACCCTCCCAATGCTTGCCATGAGGTAGAATTGAAGCCACGTTGCGTTTCTCACCACCACCAGCACCACCACTAGCACACGTTCCTTGTTGCGCGCCTGCTTGCCTATCTGTCTCATTTCCGACGTGTTGATGTCAGGAGGCCTCTTCCAAGCGAGCCGCAAATGTGCCGAAAGATCCGCCGCTGCTATTCACCCACGAACCGGAGATGATCGGCTGTCCGTCCTCCGTGTCCAGCGCCAAAGTGCCGTTGTAGTCCAGCACCAGCCCCTGCAACTCGCCAGCTGAGTAGGACTTGGTGAAGCGTACCGATCCATCTGCCGGATTCCACACGCCCTGCAACACGTAGAACAGCAGCGGAGAGTTCTCCAAGTCTCCGGCGTCGTCAAAGTATCCAGCGCCAAAGAACGACGGCGCGGTAGCGCCGAAGACGTCTGGGCGCGTAAACGACGCTGCCCATCGGATCGGATTCACAGGAATCTACTTCGGATACGAAGCAGAATGGACAGATGAGCAGCAACAACAACAAACGAGAAGACGGCGTGTGGAAGACAGAGTCGGAGCGCAAAACGTACGACAAACACAGCATTTCACACACTTTGACACGAATGTCCCAAGTCAAGACGCACCTCTTGTGCCAACGACGCGTCTGGCACCGCTTCTCCGATCCACAACCCACTCACGTGTCGCGGCAGTTGCGCGTCCTCGACGAATCCAGACGCCATTGGGCACTTCTCCGCGAGAGCTCTGCTGTTGTTGGGTTTCACGCCAAGCAACTCTCAAGGAAAACGCAGACAGCGACACTCAAGCTCGCGTCTTGCCACGTCGTAATGGCCTCTCGAGTTCCACAGAAGCAAGAGCACCAAAATCAGCGCCAGCACCCCGGCCACAGAGCAAAGAGGATGAAGGAGTGGCCCAGAAAACACGCAATGCGAAGCCACTCAAAAAAAATGGCGGGAATTCCGCGGAGGACAGAGACTGTGACAGAGAGACTGTTCAACAGTAAGTCGAAGTCCGCCAACAGTTATGAGCGGGGAAAAATTGGGCGGGCGGAACGAACGCGCAAGTCAAGCGAGAGACGCCGCGTGGTGCAGCTGCCGTCGTGAGGGTTTGCGTACGCAATCGAAGGGCTCCGCGTCAGACTTCGTCTGGAGAGAGATGCCTCGCACAAGCGATTTTCACGCACGCACCTTCGCCGTTTTCTGCGTCGCAAAAATGTGTCGGACCTCCCGCATCCATCTGTCACGGAGCTT